>VWZT01015355.1:356133-369271 GCA_013397055.1 Pachycephala philippinensis
GCTGGCTCCGCGGTGGGCTGGCTCCGCGGTGGGCTGGCTCCGCGCTGGGCTGCTCCGCGGTGCGCTGGCTCCGCGATGGGCTGGCTCCGCGATGGGCTGCTCCGCGATGGGCTGGCTCCGCGGTGCGCTGGCTCCGCGGTGCGCTGGCTCCGCGGTGTCCTGGCTCCGCGGTGCGCTGGCTCCGCGGTGCGCTGGCTCCGCGCTCGGCCGCTCTCCTTGAGGGCAGCCCCGCTGCGGGTTGCGGCTCCTCCGCAGCTCGCCCTAGCCTCCCGAGTGCTTGCCCGTGTGCCGGCGGTGCCTGTTCCCCAGCTGAGCCTGCTTTTCCCGGGGCAGGATGCAGGTTCGGCCGCCGGCTGCCGCTCCCCGCCCTCTGCCGGGCGGCCCCGCGCTGTGCCGAGGCTCCGCCACCCGGCCGCCTTCGGGGCTTGGGAACAAACACTGCAACAGCGTGCTCGGACAAACTGTGGGTGCCCCATCCCCGGAAGTGTTCAAGGGCAGGATGAATGTGACTCTAAGCGACCTGGTCTAGGCGAAGGTATCCCTGCCCATGGCAGTGGGATTGGAACTAGACGATCTTTAAGGGCTTTTCCCACCCAAGCCATTCCGTGATTCTATGATTCTATGTAATTCTATGAAGATTAGCCATTCATTTATACACGACCTAGATTAAAAACAATTTTGTTTTGGGCTGCTACAGAAATTTAAATGCCAATTCCCTCTAGGCCACTCAGTTGCCATCACTACCAGTAAACAAAGCATAAAGGAGGTAATGAAGTGTTAGAAGATGAGTCCACTCACTTTATGCTCCATTAGGAGCACATTAAATGTTTGCCAGATAATTAAAAACTCACAATATTTTAAACAAAACCGATTTTCTTCAGGTCTCCTGAAACTGACCTTTCTTCAGCTTTCATGGAGACTCTGCAGGCAGAACAGAAGCTTAAGAGTAGGAATCTTACAAGGCTTTCCATGGAGCTCCTTCTTTATGAGAAGCACAGCAAGTAAATTGTAGTACTCTCCCCACAAAGGACAGTATTGTTTCAGTAAGTGCAAATTGATTTCTGAATAAAGCTGTGTCTCTAAGTGTGGAATTTTCCATATTTTTCATACCAAAGCTCATTTTTAAGGAAGATAGCTCCCTGAGGATCCAAACCAAGCCTGAGGAAGACGGAATTGTTGGGAAGGTATTTTGGGATTGGAACAGCCTGTATCAGAGAGAGAACAATGTAGAGCAAAGGAATGGCGAAAGAAAAGCACTGACAGGAAGCTGTGGGGTGTGGAAATACAAGTATCACATCTCACAGTAATGCTGAATGCTGTGAAACCCCTGTCCACCCAGCACTGCCAATCTCTCAAACAACCTCGAAGTCTTCTGGATGGCAGTCTCAGAGCTCCAGCTGCCCACGTGGACATATGGCTCATGTTAATACAGCATTAACCTTTTCTACATAACTGAAGCAATCCAAAATCACTTCTCTTTTTAAGTTTAGAGGATCATAGAATTATACAAAGATCATCTGACAAAAGCATGACCTAGACAAGATGGTCCAGCACCCTGTACCCCTGAAATTTTAAATTCTTCAGTATTGGGGAATCCAACACTTCCTTGGGGACATTATCCCAGTGGCTGATTGTTCTCGTTGTTAAAAATTTGTCCTCTTGGGTCCAGTCAGAACTTCTCCAGGAGTAACTCATACCCATTACTCCTCATCTTTACCATGTGACTCCTCGTAAAAAGGCAGTCTCTATCCTTTTTGTACCCACCCTTTAAATATCGGAACATGGTGATAAACCCTAAGCCTTATATTCTCAAGGCTGAACAAACCCTCTTGGCCAAAAACAAAAACAAACCAATTCTCTTTGCCTTTCCTCACATGGCAGGCTTTCCAGTCCTTTGACCATCTTCATGGTCCTTCTCTGGACCCTCTCCAGCCTGTCCACACCTTTTTTGCAGTGGGGACCAAAACTGAACACAGTATTCCAGGTGTGGCCTGGCAACCACTGAGTAGAGTGGGATGATTTCTTTATGTCTGCTTGTGATGCCCTTGCTGATGCAACCCAGCATCCCATCGGTTTCTATGTCACATCATCACACTGCTCACCTATACTGAGCTTGTTGTCCATCAGGATGCCAGGTCCCTTTCCACAGACCCCAGGGAGATCTCAGCCTGTGCTGCGTTCCAGGATTATGTTTTCCCAGGTGCAACAAGACCTTACAGTTGTCTTTGTTCACTTTGATTTCTTCTCTTCTCTTCTGCATTTAACTGGCTCCGTGCAAGAGCTGTCAGAAGCTTTGGGTTTCTCCACGATGCAGTCGCAGCACTGCAGATGGTGCCAAGTGGAGGCTCTTGAGCTGGCCTGGAGCTGGCTTACCCAAGCAATGGAAACATCCTGTGGCAATGCAGATCCCAGAGTGGACCACTACATGGCTATCAGGACTAACACTAGCTAATTATTTTGAAGTTATGTCTGGCATCTTTATACTACAACACAGTCGCTTCTGTGCCATCTTCTATCATCTGTTACGATTTCTCATGTACCACAGCCTCTGAAGTGGTAATTCTGGTTTTAAAAACAGGAGAATATGCGCTGTATTACATCAGACATAGGGTGCCAGTGTATACCAGGCCTGTGCTATTTTGCAGTTTAAGTTGCATGGGTTATTTATTAACTTTTTACTACTGGAAATGAGTTTTAGGAGACCTCTCTATCCGTGAGAATATAGATTCATGATGTACTTTGCTTTTGTTCTCCACTTCACTGGTTTCATTCATTTTTGTCCAGAGCTCTGTTATGGCACTGTTTCTCCAGCAAGGGGCATGGAAGATCTTTAGCTAAAGCCTGAAGCTGCTTCACTGGGGCTTGCTAGGTTCTTGGCAAAACTATTTCTTCAAGTCCAGAGATGGCATGTTTCTGTGCATCTCTGAGCCACCTGAAAGGACAGAATCGAATGAATGCTCAAGGTCTAGTGGCAGACTGCTCTTTGATGCTATTCCCATGTGATAGTTTACACCAGTTTGGGTCAAAGAACAGCAGATTTGGAGTAGGGGTGAAAATAAAGTATTCCTCTTTCACTAGTGTTTATGGCATTTACAAGCTTCCTCAGTACTTGTGGGGGTAAAACACATTGCATTCTGTAAATATGTATCTGAAAGCACAATTTCACAGACAGTGGAACAGAAAGATGGCATCTTTCCTCTCATGCTCTGAGCAGCAGAGTGTCCTTTGTAGCCTCAAAGCAGCCCTAGTCCTTCCCAAAGTGGTGTCAGTGAATATGGCAAAAGCCCTGAATGTTCCTGCTTTGATCAACATGTCATGGGAGGTTTGTTTCAGTTTTTCCTTTCTTTGTGTTCTTCCTGTGCTCCAGTGACACACATGTGCTGGAAAAAATCATCACCAAATCCAAGGATGCAGGCATGCATGTGTTGCCTGCTTGCTGGAGGCACCATCAACAGCAGTGTAGTGTGCATAGTTCAAACCTGGCTGCTGGAGCAGGGGTGATGGGTGATGAGGGGACTGTGAAAGGGTAAAGCATGTCTCTGCTGAGCAGTTAGAAGCACCAGGCTGGCTGGCAGAGGAAGAAAAAGCCTCAACCCATGTAGTGAGTTGCTGGTGTGGTGTTGCTGAGTGAGGGCTGACCCAGAACCTGATGAGTAAAGCAGAGCCAGGCTGTTAAACTTCTGCATTTCTGCTCCCAGCTGTGGTATGCAAAAGATGCACATAAACATGTAAATGAATTCTGATCCATGCTACCCTGCAAGTCTGTGCAGTGGAAAGCAGAAGGATTGAGCCAATGGCAGAGCTGACATGTCTGTGGTTGTGACTGGTGTTATCACTTTACAGTTACCAGAGTCAATCTCACCAGCCCTTTTCCAGTATGGGGAGAAATTTTCTGTTATGATGCTTTTTCATTAATACTATTCAAGCTTGTATGGAGAAGCTGAACCTGACCTTTGCAAGACCTAAACCCTCTCTGGGTTCATAATGCTCTTCCCCACATGGTGAGATAGCTTGGACCAACTGTCTGCTCTTCTGTAGCCCCAAAAAGGGGCTTGGACTTTCTGCCCAGCTGCTGAGAGAGGAGAGACTGTACAAACAATACTTCTGGCAATGATAAGAAGTGCTGGGACTGACTGAGCTTTGCTCCCCTTTGGGATCAGACCGGTTGTCACAGTTAAGTGGGACACATTTCTCATGCTACTGGTGCCTCTGGAATGGAGGGATTTGTATTGTTTACTGGGATTCATGTGTTGGGCACTGGCACCGCCTTAGGTTCAGCAACCACTTGCATTTAATCTTTCTGTCAAAAGCTGACAAAGCTTTTTCCCTAGGCCCATGTTTATCTCTCCACCTGAAGAAGCTGATGTAACAGGTAGATAAGTCATCCCTCTTACTCAGGATGGAGCAGGGAAACTGCATTCAAAGGGAAAAATTATATTTGGAGCTTGACAAGAGCAAGTACCAAAAGAAATAGAAGTGTACACATACATGATAGAGAGCAATGCATCTTCTGCAGTCACACACACACACACCCACACACACACACACCCACACACCCACACACACACAGATGATTTGCATGCACCTTTTCCAGTGCTTAGGAGATTAAAGGTTTTTTCTGTGCAAGTGTATTAGCATACCTCTGCATGCAGCCATTCTATTAGCAAAAGCTACTCGTTATAAGGAAAACACGAGGACAGGACTGTCTTCTTTTTCGTGTGTGAGTCCACAACTCTGCCTCTTCTGTGGTATATGCTACCTCAGAAACTTTGGGCAAGAAGAGGAGGTGGTCACTAGGGATTCAACTCAAGCAGTAAAGTAGAGGTAGGCAAGGGTTAATCTCACCTGTCTGGAGCTGCAGGCTAGGCAGTGAAACTGAAGGTAATGGGTTTAGCTGTATTTATCTTTGGTTTAATCACTTGACCCAGGTCCAGACATTCCACTTTATGAGGGAATCTGCAAAGTCAGATACCTATGATAAAGGCAACTGGAAGAAGCAAAGGATCATAGGGAAATATAAAACCCCCTGAATGGCTTGAGGGACTGCCAGTCTCAATAACCAGAGGCAGTCTTGATACTGAAGGAAGGTGAGACACCGAATTTCTGGCAGTTCCTGGAGGTGCTTGTGCACAAGCTGCTCTCGCAGCAGAGGCTGTGCACATTGACATGGGCCACTTCGGCTTCCCTCAGTAACAGAAACCCAAAATCCCAAGTTGTCACCATGCCCGTATCCTTCCAAGGACACAGACTGCTTTTTCTGCTGGCTCATATCATGCAATGCTTAAAAAGAAATCTGCCTTCTTCAACTGCACTTCAGTAACCTCTTGAAACAGGGAGAGCCTTTCGAAGAGCTGCTTGGGCAGAAAAAATTCCATCTTTTCAGCTGCCCACATTTCCCAGTAATTGCAGGTCTGGCCATTATCTTGCACAAACACATGCAGGATGACCCAGCAAGGGCACCCTGTTGGCAGGATCACTCCTGTATATCAAAGCCTGTGCCTTTCCACTGGTCACAGCAGTGCTCTGGCAGCCCACCACTGTCTCTGTTCATGCTCTCATCATGCTGTTCACAAATACTCTTCCAGAGCAAAGTCTTTTCTCTGTCACTGTAACCAGAATTTACGTGTGTAAATCTTCGTTATTTATCAGCCTTCCAGGCAGTGAGAGCTGAGAAGTTTGCAGACACTAAGTTCTTTTCTGGATTGCTGCTGGAGTGTGGGAGAGCAGCAGATCAGGGAGGCACCTCCCTTGAAATCTCTTGAGATAGTGGACATCATGTTGACCATTCCTGGCTGGTGAAAAGGCTTTGAGGTCTATCAATTAGTTGGTTTGCAATGCAAGAAAAGATGGGGTTGAATTTAGCCAGTTTAGTGATGGGCACTGTTCCAGGACAAAAGCACATTTGTGATTCTCCCTCCTCCAAACGTCTCCAGACACAAAGTGCCCTGCTCTGTGCAATAATAACCCAGCCTCATGTGCCTCTGCCTCTGCCTTGCATCCCTCTCCCCAGCAGTGGGCTAGTGGCCTAGGGGATGAGGGAGACCGCTTTCCTCTGCCTCTACTTGTCTCTCTCCCCCTCCATCTCCCTCTCTTCTTTGTGTCCCATTTATAATTTAGAAGTGCTAATGGAATGATGCCTCCCTTACAGACAAATCTCAGTTTTCCCAAATTTTATTAAAAATTGACATTAACTATCTAGAGAGGTCTTCAGAGAGTTTTCAAAAACTTTAAATACTATTTGACCTTTTGAATATAAACCTTTTGAATACTATTTAGGTGTCCTGATTTAGAAATATTTATCTCTTGTAAAGTATATTCAATAATTTTTGTTGTTAATGTAGAACAGAGTAGAATAATGCATTAATCTAGTAGGACACTAATATGGCACCTGGTTTTTTTCAGAATACGGAAGATAAATATTTACTAGATGTGGCTGGGGGTTTTGTGCAGTTATATTAGATGCATAATTATCTTCATCTGATAAAAGATCAATAACGATTTTAGGATTTCTTTTGTTCTTACAACAAGCTGGTGGTGCCTCCTGTAGGAGAGTAGCAATACTTTCTGGAGGGCTGGGGACAAGTTGTGTAGTGTGAGGAACAACTTTAACACTCCCGGTCACTGTGGTCATTGAGCCTGTGGCACTCACTGCAAATGCTGCTCCCTGTGGCCACCAGCAGCAGGCAGGCAGCGCTTCCACTGCTCTCTTTGCAGGTGGAAGAGTACATCACAGACAGGCAAAGTGATGTGGCCAAAACCACAGAGGAAATCTGCAGCAAGGTTTTTTCCCACTTCGGCTGAGTCCCCAGCCTTGGGCTGCATAAACATCCTCCCTAATGTGTGAACAGATATCTGTGCATGTGGGCACCTGCCACTGCTCATCCTCTGAGGCAGCCAGACATGCACAACTACAGCACAAGCCTCGTGTTCCAGCAATTAAATAAAATTCTCTTTTCACTCCAATGGCAAGAGGATCTGTGCTTTTTCCTCCTGTCAGTACCAAGCCTAGAGAATACAGTAAACTCCTCAGTGGCTGGTTTTGTTGTAAGGCAAAAATCTGGGATGATTATTATCTTGGGAAGAGATGAGGAGGCCTAAATAAGGTGTCTGAATTATTCAGCTATCTCTAAAGCGTGTCATTCTATTCTGCTTCACAGTCATCTACTGGAAATATTCTGGGATTAAAGTGGACACAAATTTTGGCCTTTACAGTCCCCTGTAAAGAGAAGCTCCAATATACTGTGAGGAGGAGCTTGCCAATACATGACACAAACGAGCATTTGTTATGCCCTGGAATGGCTTCTGCCTGCAGGCATATGGAAGACCATGGTCTGCTCCTGCAGGATTCTTGAAAGAAAGCAAAGGTAAACTATGTCAAGGACGTGCCTAAATTCTCTGTGTAACTCTCCATCATGGCAACTGAAGAGATTTAGGGGCCACAGATCAGGACTGGTGGAAAAGTGCAAAACACAGTGTAGAAAACATTGAAAAATGGTCCATTCTTTGAGGATTTAAAGAACTGTAAGGAGGAGCCAGTCTGCAGGGTGGTACCATTTCCTTCTCAGGAATGGAGGGGAAGGTTATCTTTGATCTGATACACTTTCATGAAGAGTAAAGGGATTTAAAAGCACTTTCACCCCACTCCTACCGAGTGAAATTTTTGCAGAAGGTAGAAGAAAGGGAAGACAACTATTGCTGACATTGGTCTGGAGGCTAATAGCAGGGGATGAGTCTCTAGCAGGAAGCAACTCATAAAAACTCCTGCAGCAGTATCACCAATGCTCTTTACCTCCTCCTGAGCAGTTTTAGGCCTGAAGAGGATCAGAGTCATTTGCTGAGCTGGACTGAGCCACACGAGCATCCCTGCCACAGTCAGGCAGTGGGACTGACTTCAGTGGGTCTGCTCACCAGCAGGGAAAGGGTGTCAGAACAAAGCCTCGCTGTCCCAAAGGGAAAGTAGGAGATGCACCAGCACTATTTCATCCTCTGCTGCTGGAGCACATCACAGAGGCTGGCTAACAATACTCGACAGAGGTTCAGAGCAGAGCATGAGTTAGATCTCGCCTGTGGCTGATATGAGAAGTGGAATTAAAATGTGGTTTCTTGATCTGGAAGTCTCGTCAGACAATCAATTCTTGTGGGAAATATAATAAGCCCTTTGATGACTCATTATTCCAGATCTTTTTTTGTGATGTTTGAAGGGGTCCAAGGGATTCATCCACACAGATACCATTAAACCTGCTGCAAAAAACACAATTACAATTCCCAAGTACCTTTGAAATTTTCAGGCCTTGTTTCATCCCCAAAATGAAAAACCCCTGTTGGGCAGCCCGCAGTGAGTAGGTGATGTGGGAGGAGCCCTGCCAGCAGTGGTCCTTGCCCCATCGTGCCTTGCTGTGCTTGGGGGCAACTCATCAAAGTTCCATTTCCACCTGCCTCTGCTGAGCTGGTGAGTCATGCCCAGCTCTGTGCCCAGCAGCATCTGACAGCGAGGTCCAGTGCCAGAGCCAGTGTGGAGAGGTGTGGCTGGCTGCCAGTGCACCCCGCCTGGTCCTGCAGGGCTCACAGGAGGGAAGATGCTGTGCCCTCAGACCTTGTCTGCAGTGGTGGGTGTGTGCCCACGGTCGGTGACCTCTCTGCACCTCAGCTGCCTCTGGGAGCTCTGTTTCCTTGTTTTCTTCTCTCCGTTCCAGGCAAGAATGTGCTGTCTCTTCTTGCTGCTATCTTGCTATTTCTCTGACCACATCTGCATCACTACATCCTTAGGAGCTTCTTGACTCTACCAGCTGCAGTGTTCATTTAAGTCATTTTAACAGAGGTAATTAAGAGGCAGCACCCCCTGGGGAGCAACACACACCTTCCTCAAACTGCAGGGAGGCTCTGGGCTCCTGCCCAAAGCAGCAACTGCCTGTGTGTGCTGTGAGCATCAGGTGGTGACAAAGGAGTGACGTATCTGCAGGATCCCATGGTACTGAACAGATCACACAGGCTAACAGAGAAGCCTCTGGTCCACAAAGGATTTCTTTCCCAGCTATCCCTTTTACTTGTATTATCTTCAATCATGAGGTTGTTTGTCGTCAATCCATCAGCCAGCAGCAGTCCCACTGCCTGGCTCCCAGTGGGGGAAGGTTCTCAGGTGTCTGTGCAGAGTCTCTTGGACTCACTCAGATTAAACTCTCTGGGCAGAGGTCACACTGGTGTGAGGAAAGGGAGAATGAGGGCTGCTGCCCTCATGCCAAGATATGTGGCACCATGCTGGCAGCCTGGACTGAGCCTAGAAAGCAGCTGAAAAGGCATTTCAGGGACAGACAAACGAGGTGAGATGAAGAGAAGCCAAGCCAAAATGCTTGTGTAAGCTATGGCTGAGCACCAGTATAGTATCCAGCAGCTTATGGGACAGTAGGGGAGGAGGGAGAACATCTAGCTGAACTGAATGGGAACCTCCATCTGGAAATGACAGCACTAAAGCAGGGAAATACAGGGAAGACTTAGGGAGGAACATATGGATGCTGGATGTGTGGTTGTGAGACAGTATCACAGGGATAAAGTGGGAAGCCAGATTTCAAGTATAACTGAAATTGTGTCAGAAAAAATGAGCTGGAAGAAATAATCTTCCTCTGTCTTTTCTGAGGGAAATGGCCCACAAGGAACCTCCTAGGGCTGTTTCATTCTCACCCCCTGACAAAAGGAGACTATGCCAATGCAGGAGGTTTCCTTGCGGGAATCTACATGGAGGTTTTTCCATTCCCAGTCAACACATAAAATATAATGGATCTAAATATAATATATATAATGGACTCTAAACCTCAGGGGTCCCAGGAAGACCTGACTGCCCTACCATCAGGAGCTGAAAGCAGAGGAGGGTCTCAGACAGGTCAAGACTTTGGAAAAAACATGTCCTTCAACCCACACTCACAATCCCATTGGCCTTGGGTACAATAGGGACTGCTCTCCAGTGCCCTTATGTCCCTTGCCTCCCACTGCAGCTCACAGGGAGGGAGTTTGTGAGACACAGTCTCTGCTCTGCCTTGAGTTTCTTTTTTGAAGTCAATCAGTTTTCCCATAAGATCAGAGGTGAAGGCAGCCACATCTTACCATGTGATGATTTCAGAAACAGATGTATATGTTTTTAGCATCATGCAGATAACCAAAATAAATCAAGCCCTGACAACTTTGTGGTTATTTATTCACCGAGGAGCACTTAAAGCCACCACAAGAGGCTTCTTTGTGTCTAACACACCTCCCTGCATGAGGCTCCCTCTTGTCTGTGTTGTCTTGCATCCACTGCAGTATTTTCAATGTCTGTGCAATATTTCCCTGGGGAAAAGGAAGCGGACGTGTGGGGGGATGGCAGTTGGGGGTTGGGGTAAGTGTCCTTCTTACAGGTTGCCAGTTGTCCTCCCTTGGAAAGTGCCAGCACCCCTGGGCAGAGATACAATAAAACTTGCCTTTGTAACAGCAATGACGGTGCTGTGGGGCTGCTCCTCCTCACTGCTGCACAAGATCACTGCCAGAGGCTCTCCTCCCTGCTGGGGCTGCACAAGATCACTGCAAGAGACTCTCCTCTCTGCTGGGGCTGCAGAAGATCACTGTGAGAGGCTCTCCTCACTCCCCCCCACAGCAGCACTGACAGAGCGTGGTGCAATGGGAATTGGGACAAGAGACAGAGCTGGGCCACGGGTTGTTGTGAGAACACAAGTGAGTTACAGGAGAGGTGGGTGAAATGTGAAGACTCTTCCAGCAATTTGACCTACTTTTGGTGCCTTTAGGGGCAGCTGATGCTCATTTTGCCTGTTATTAAAGAACGTTGCTATGGGAAATTCTGTAGCTTCTCCTTAAAGGCAAAGCTGCAGAAGGAAAGCTGGGAGCCAAGCTGGAAACCCCGTTCTGCTCCAGGGTGCACTTCTCCGTGCCCCTGGCAGGCCCCAGTTTCCCGTGGGCTGCTGATGTTTCCCAGAGGCAGACCACCCCCCTCCTTGGCTCCTCACTCCCTGTAGTTGACACTGCATCTTGAAAACCCCTGTCTTCCAAAAATGACCCTTGATGTGCAGCAAACTCAGCTCCCTTGCCCTATAATGTTTGCTTTCCTACACGGTTATACAGCACATGGACCACAGCTCCTATGCCCGCTGGCCTCTGCCTGCCTCTTTGCACACAAGCATGCATGCACATGGAAAACAGCTCTTGAATTTATTTTAAAAATCCCATGAAAGAAATTTATTTTCACCCAGAAATTTTCTAGGTTTAGTTTGTGGAAGGTGCATCCAACCTTGTGCATTGGATGTGGTGAGGAAAACTCCAAACCTGTTTTCCACCCAAACCCTACTGAATGAAACACGGACCCTTCAGAATAAAACCCAGCAAACCAACAACTAAAACACTGCACCAAAAGCCCCAAAGCCCAACCAATTGTATCTTTGAGCATAATGTGGTGAAAGTGTTCAGAAACTCTTGGAATATATCTAGCATGAGTTACTTCCTGCCTGGAAGTTGATACCAGAGGCATGAGATTCAACATTCTTCTGGTTTGTTATTTTTCTTCAGTTTAAACATTTCAAGCACACAACTAGTGAGAGGAAAAGAAAAGGCTATTGACCAGTTACACATCTACAGTTACGAACAGCCGTGTATGGAAGGAAAACAATACGAAAAGAAATGATGGACTACAAATTATTCAGCCAAACACTTACGTAGAGTGCTGTTAGTCTCAGAAATGAGAACAGGTCAGAACTGGAGCTCCATTCCAGCATTCCATCTGCCTTTGGGTTAAAACATAGAAGCACAGCCCTGCATCAGCCATCAGGGGGCTTGTCTGCCCTGCTGGCTGACACCCTTGTGTTCACCTGCTTGCAGTTCATTACAGGTCGTGTGCTCTGTGGCTGGGTAAGAGCCGGCTCCCTCACACTGGTCGCTGCATTCTGGGTCCAATGGGGATTTCTATGTGGAGGGAGAAATCACACTGACCAAGAGAGAAACTGAGTTTGCAGATGTGAAAGAAGGTATGGACATGCAGGGGTGGGGAGGAGGTGGGTGGGAAGGGAAGGAGCTTCATCAGAGAGGCAAAGATTTTGCTACAGAGGCAGATATGGGGAGGTTGCTGAGATGAGCAGGGAGAAGGTGCAGCACTCAGACCTGGAAGAAGTCAGCTTTCCTTGAAAACCGCAAAGAGATAGTGTGGGATTTGCTGCTACTTGAAGCTACTTTAATTTTTACAAAGCCTCTTTTTTCTCTTTGCATTTCTCTTTCCATTTCATGTCAATGTTGATTGCTTGTACCTGCAGCACTGCGGAGTGGTTGGACCAAGGCAGTGGGGGAAGGTCTGTGGGACACTTCGAGTCCTTTCTGATACGACTCAGCAAAGGTGATGCCCGAGCTGCTGGGATGGTGGCTGGCTGGCAGCTGGTCTCCGCTGTCCCCTGCTGTATCCTGACAAGCTCTCATGAGCAGAGACACCCAGATGGGGCAGCCTTGCTGGCTTAGGCAGGAAACCTGGAGCTGCAGAAGGAAATCAGCTTCATGCCTAGGCACTGAACAAAACAGGATCTGCTTTTGAGGCTTCCCTAGATGTCCCCAGATTGGCTCAAACTGGTATATCTACAAACCAGGACTGTAAACCCCACAAGAAGAAAAGATTTCTGATGCTTCATGTTTCCTGTCAGGGAGAAGGCCTGCCACCACCACACACAGTGCTTTTGGTCCTGCGCAGGTGGGTATCGTGCAGGCTGCCAGCCCTCAAATCATGCTTCTCCTGGAGGCATTTTGCTGCAATTCCACCTAGACCTGCTCCCACCACATTGTTTGTCTTTAATTCCAACAGAGGCAAATGTTTAGAGCTGTAATCTATCCTCAAAAGATTATTCCCTTGCTTTGCTCTGAGAGAATTTCAGTGAAGAAAGTTCATATCTATTGCCCTGTCCATACCTTTTAACACTGCCATTACCTGCAGTAATGTTACCATTACCTGCTGGCCAATAGATATAATCCCTTAACCTAATCAGAGAATCTCTGTGTACAATTAAAACACTGAAACAAGAAGACTGCTATAGGAATGTGTGACTTCCTATTTCTTCTAAGATGGAGACACATTGAGCTCATTGATGGAGCAGTTGGTGGGGCTTGGGGTCAATGAACATTGCGG
>VWZT01015355.1:369343-444709 GCA_013397055.1 Pachycephala philippinensis
TTGGGGTCAATGAACATTGCGGGACGTGGCAGGGAGAGGAAAGAGAGGAGCTGGGTCTGTCAGCAGCACAGCAAAAGAGAGGAACATTTTCCTGTCTTCTCTCTTCTGAGCTGCAAGAATACCCAAATACAAAAGCAAAGGATTCTGGATAGAAACCTCATATTTATTTCCTCAGTATGGGAACCCCCGTGAGGCAGAAAATAACTTTATTCCAAGAGCTGCTAGAAAGAGCCCTTGGGGCAGTGTTTATGCAGCAGCAATATCTAGACCTTCACAGGAAGGGAAATGTAGTGCACTCAAATAAAAGTCTATGCCCTAAATTGTTCCCTCCTGAACAAAAAAAAAAAAAAAAAAAAAGGAGTATATGTGATGCTGAGCTGAAATGCTGGATGATGTTTCAGAAATCACTTGGAGGAGAGAGATGAGAATTATTTACATTGACGTCTGCAACCTCACAATTCCCAGAAGGCCAGCAGCCTGCAGCTGGGTTGTCTGCCTCAAAAATAAACCAAGTTACACTCAGGCAGACACACAAGAAGGTTTCTTTACTCTTCCTGCATTTGTGGGTAACACTAAGTAGTACAAGAATACAACATTCTCATATCCCAGGAAATGTCTGTGGATGTCAAGGGTCTAAATGATCAAACATCAATACATCCATCTGAACACTCCCACTTGAGTGCTTGGCAGGTCTGACTACAGCTCTGTCAAGAAATGTGGTTTTGCCACTCTTTCCTGAAAACACACAGAGGGTTTTGTTGCTATGGGGTCCTTTTATTCTATTTTGTGTTGTGTGCTTGGAGCAGTCCCTGAAGCCTTGCCTCAGAAGCAGCCATTTCTTCTGTTCAGTGTGCAAGTGGCACAGCAGAGCCTCTTTCTGCAGGAGCATTGGGCTCACAGAGGTGCCCACACAGTGCTTGCTCCCAATCCCATCTGAGATGAGGGGCTCTTTCTCTATGGCTGTTTTCTGCAGCACAGAGCAGGGTTGTTTCCACAGCCCCACTCTTGACTCCTTGGCTTGGCTGTAGGACACACCAGCCTGCTGCAGATGATGTGAGGGACAGCACAAGAGGGAAGGTTATGGACTCCTGCTGGTTTGGGTTATCGAGTTACTGAAAGCAGAGTGGAGGCAGAATATGCTGGGAAGACACAAGACTCACCGATTGGCACAGATGCATCCCCCAAACCTTGGCAACCAAATGGGCTTATAGGTGAACAGTCTTGAAGGAAGAGGATCTTCTACAGTATCTTCCAAATTAGTAAATCACTGCAGTGAAAGATTTTCTTTGACTGGCAGAATCTCTGTAGCTTTGCTGTTTGTTGTTCTAAATTCAGTCTCTACCATCCTTGGATGTTTAAAAAAAGTTTGGATCTGCAGGAAATGAAGCTAATATTTCATTTTATGTGCCAGCTTGTTCTACAAAGCAGTGTGTGAGAAGAATAAATGTGACTGGACCCCGACCTGCTTCGCAAGAAGTCTGACCCTCTCCCTCCACAAACACACAGTTTTTGACATGTTTGTTTGGGGAAGAACATGTACAAAGACAGATGAGACCAGGCAAAAGAATTCGTTCATGAGGAACGAAAACAGTTAATATTCCCATTTCACCGGGGCTTTTGAATAAATAAATAGAGCAATTAATAATTAATAGATTTAAACTCCAACTCCTTACTCTAGGCAAAATTCGCCTTCAATGAGTTTTTTGCTAAAGCACAATATAGGTCAGAAATTCACAATCTGGAAGAATATTTTAAAAAATAATAATTGTGGGTTGATTTTCTCCCCTCCCAAAAGAAACATTAACTGAAAGAGCCATGTGGAAAGTAGAAATCTGTATTGTTCTCTGGATCTTGTTCAATGCTGGGGAAAGGAGGACACTGATGTATGGTCTGTGTCTTTCTTACACACTTCTTTGGTTCAATAGGCAGCAATAAAGGTATCCAGGGAAAGGCATCACGAGGCCTCCTGAGCCCTACTTTGTATAGGGCAGGGAGACAATCTGTAGGAGGGCTTCCCGAGTGGGGAAACCATAATATAGCTGGACTCACCACTAATCCCATGCACAAACACAATCTACAAATTATCCACAGATATTTCTGTGCTCACTGCCTAAAGTGATGGTTAACAGCTTCAGACTAACGATTTGGCAGACCTGGAGCCTTCTTGTGAGAGAAATCAAAGCTACAACACATGAATGGTGTGATTCAGAAGATTTGGAGGGTTCCTTGCTCATTGCTACCTCCTTCTTACATGCTGTTTTCAATTTTTACTCTGGACAGGGAACACTACAGTCTTAGGAGAAAAAATATGCAAAACTGAGAAAACTGAGTCAGTAAGGGAGTTTGAACCATCAGTACTTGGATTTTTACTGAAATTTTTTTAGGGGTTTTTTTCCCCCCTCTTGTTAGTTTCTCTTAATTCTGCATTTTCCTCTGCTTGCCAGCTAAAATCCCATCCAAGCAACTAGTGCCTTCTGGATTTCATCCTTGGGTTTTACTAATGTCTGCATGATGCTTCTACCCAAATCCATCCACACTTAGTCTCCTATCCTGTCCTGCTCTGCTGTCTGCTCCCTGTTTTGTTTCCCCAGGACTTCTGATGCTTCTGCTTATCCCACTTGCGCTGTCTGTCCTTTTTCTGCCTAAACGCTTTGCTTGTCTGCTTCTTGCAGGTTTCCAGCTCTCTTGCGATATGTACACAGCTGCTTTCCCGAGCTAAGCCAAGGACCTTCATCTCCACACGAATGCACCCCACAAATCACATTTCTTTCTGTTTGGAAAAACAGCAAGTGAGCAAAAAGACCAAACAGCACACTGATGACAAAGCTTTCTCTTTAGTCAGTAGAGATGAAAGGAGACTCAGGGCAACTTCTTGTAGAATCAGACACGTAAATGGCAACAAAAGAAATTCGGTGCTATTTTTTTCTTTAAAGACCTATTTCAGGAAAGCACTTCAAGTGTTTGTACACTGTAAAGGTTTCCATATTAACTGTGTCAGATAGGAGAGATAACAACATAACTCAACATATGGCAGAGAGAGTTCAGAAAGGCCTTTTTGACCTTGGTCAGCAAATCTAACTCTTGTAGGCTGTGAGAGGAATGGAATGGAAGCATGTTCTGAAATATTTCTCAGACATACATGCTGAAAGGTTGACACATATGTTTTAAAAATGACACAGAAATTGCCCCAGGGATGTCTCCATTTGTTTGCTTTGAAGAAGGCTGTAAAACTACTTTCATTTCATAATGTATGGGGCATGAAGCAGCTCTCTGAACTTCATAAACCCCATTATAGAAGTCAAGTGGGCTAAGATTCTATAGCAGGCACCTTCTCCATCTATTTCTTGGCCAGGAGTGAGCCTTCAGCACTGTTTTCTCACCAGTCATGGATGGGGCAGAGGTGATGGCCAGGATGAGTGGGGAGAGGGGACTGAGTCCTCAGAACATGCATCCACCCTCCAGACATGGCAGGTTTGGAGGGCTGGTCCAGCTCCATCGTGGGAATGACAGACAAGTACCCTCAGACCAAGATATCAAGTGGCAAATGACAGCACAAGGGAGCACTATGAAATGGCAATATCTTTTTCTCCAGCAGAGTGACTCATTCAGCCATGGCTGGCAGCTGGGGCTCATTAATTGCTTTACCTGTTGAGGAGGCAAAGCGATCTGTGATTTGCTGAGGAAATATTAATTGCATAAAAAGATAATTACGGAAAGGCAATTCACTCCATGAAATTACTGTTTTGAGAAGGTGGCAGCTCTAGTGCTGGGGCAAGTGGATAATGCAGGAAGCGGCGGGTGTTACAGTACATTGAGCAATTAAACACACGCTCCTGGCTGAGCTGTATTCATAAACTGAGCAGCCTGTGAATCGCTCGCCCCAAGCACGCTCAAGATGTCATCTCCATGACAGATTCACTGCCACATAAACACAGCCTCCGACACTGGCCTGCATCAGTGGATAATTTGGCTTTCAAGCAAAGTCAGGGCTCTCCAGGGCAGCTCTGGGGACCTGCTGCTTTGAGATGGGCTTGGCCCCAGGCTGGGTGATCCCCCTCTGCCCTCAGCTGCGGAGGCACAGCCCGTGTGTGGCGGTGCAGCAGCCACAAGGGCCTGGGTGGTCATGTGTCCTGAGTGCCTCTGGACACGTGTCCCCTCTCCTGCACACACAGTCTCGTGCCATGGCTGTTTGCAGGCTGACCCACTGCTGGGATGGGCACAGCCAAGTGCCCAGGTGCGATGTGGCTGACCAGAAGGTTGGGATGGTCTCTCAGTGGAGTGTGGCTCAGTGTCTGCAGGTGGGCTCCCAGCCTGGCAGCAGGGTTTGGGACCATGGCTGATGTGATGCTCTGGCAACGGTGGGGAGAGGGTAACTAACACTGACTGCAGTGCAGCCAGGGATTCTGCCTGCTTTGGCATTTGGGCCTTATGCACAACCTTCAGAGAAAGAGACAAAGCAGTTTTACCCGCTGAGGCCTTGCAGAGAGCAGCAATGCTTTCATGTGCAGTGAGACTGGACATGGTAGCAACAACCCTGTTCCAGAGGCCTTTGTACCAGGGACTCAGGAGTGACAAAGCTGCAGAATTACAGGGAACCGAAGTGAATTCAGGGTGGCACAGCTGTTGGGTGGCTGCAAAATCCCAAATCCTATTGTATTGCTTCAGCCTTTGTGTCACATGTGATCCACTTGGGTTTCATTAGTAAAAATATTCTCCTTGCACACAGAAGACAGAGGCTGCGAAGCTGCAGAGGAGCTGATTCAGATGAGAATGTCCCAGCAGAACAATTGGTGCTATTTATAAAAAATGCACTCTTTGCAGTGTATAATTAGAAGCTTTGCCTTCCACACAAATTTGAGATAATGGCTCTGAAAGAAAGTGAAGGAAATCCAAACAGAACAATTTCTGTCCTGAAACTCAGTTGTTAAGAACTCCTTCAGCTTTTCCCCACACTCTCATCTAGGTATCTCATCTCTCCGTGTCCCAGCTAAA
This sequence comes from Pachycephala philippinensis, assembly GCA_013397055.1. Classification (NCBI taxonomy): domain Eukaryota; kingdom Metazoa; phylum Chordata; class Aves; order Passeriformes; genus Pachycephala; species Pachycephala philippinensis. The sequence continues at coordinate 374,336 of VWZT01015355.1, forward strand.
TGACTAGTGGCCTGGGGATATGGAAGCACCACAGAATGTTATAGAGGTTTTGCAGCCAGGAAGGTAGCTCAGGCGGGTAGGAGTAAAACCTGTGGCTTTGTCACAGACCACTTTTGAAAGCCCCACCTGTTGATGAAAGAGCTGCCTGGAACAGAGGAAGCTGCTATGGCTGGAGATCTGGGCTTCCAAGTTGGAGCAAAATGTATTTTCAAAATGTATTGTGGAAAGGCAACGCCCAGCTGTTCCCTTTTCTAACTTTAACACACAAATAGCTTTAATTGATAGTTACATTTTAAAATTTAAAAATACTATATCTCTGTAATGTTAACACATATCATAGTATGGATTAAAAACATGACATTCATTCTTGACAAACTTTCATATGCATTGCTATAAGTGCACACAATTAAAGTGAATTACTAGCTAAAACTTTTTGAAAAGATACCAAGGTAGTTCACAAAAATCAAAACATAATTAAATCAGAAAGCTGCTCATGAAACCCTTCTCGATCCACATTTTTAAAAAACTGATACAAAGTATTCCCACAAGGTATTTTGGCTTTCATGAGGCTTTCATCTCCGGATGCTGTGCTGTCAGCACTGCTTGTCCATCCACAGCTCAGCAGCAGGCCCAGCTGGCGCTGCCAGCCTTGCTGCAAGTGAGGGACATCCTCAGCAGCTGTCTGGCATTTTGGGAGATGTCTTGGCCCTGGACCAAGGGAGGAAGGGAAGCCAAAGACCTGGGCAGCGAGCTCTGCCACCAGCACTGTGGCCTGGGCTGATGCTGGCAGGGTGGGGAGAGCCACCCTGACGTGTAGAAGCAGATTTTAATTAAATCCTGTCATATGGCAAAACTCTTGGAGTCCAAACACCAACTACTTCTCCATCTAGGCAGAGAGCAGCCCATCAAAGTATGTGAGATCTCAAGTGGAGGTGTGGGGATTGCTGAGTGCATTTGCTTGCCATGTGAGCTCTCTCTTTGCAAATTATAAACTAATGACAATTAANAATTTGCTTTAAAAGCAGTAAAGGGAATCTTCACAGTCCCCCTGCAGGGCAGCCCTTTTTTACTTCTGTTTTGCAGAGAGATGAAGTGAAGTGCAGTGGATCAGCATAAGTATCTGGTTTGGAGATCAGACAAATAGCTAGATGCAGAGCTAGAAATAGAAACCAGGAAACTTATTTTTCACTCTGTGCACAACAGTATCCTCCATTCTCCTCATATGGGAAAGGGAAACAATGAAATTATCATGGGAGTGCTGCGAGTATTTGGGAGGTTGGAAAGAAAACATTTCCTTCCCCACACTCAGCTCTGTTTTGGCTTCCCTTCTCTGCCGACCACAGTAAGCTGTAGCAGACCCTCAAGTCTGTGTCCTAAGGAAATGTGTCATTTGCATTTCTGATGCTTACTGGGTGCCATGAACTCCTCCCAGGTACAAGGCTACCCTTATGGAGCCTTCCAAGCATCCTTTGGGTGGGAGATGGAAGGTCTGGTTGCTTACCAGCTGGGGACAGTGCCACAAGCAGTGGCACGCCCTCTCGCAGTAGCTTTCTCTGAAATCAGAACATACACCACTATTTGGAGACATGTTCACTCCTGACTCCTCAGCTACAGCACCACAGCAAATTCTACCACAAGATTCTTGAAAACTGTCCTAACTCTTACAATCTTTTTTTTTTAAAGAACAGTCTTACCTAGTTGCTGGACATATGGTTCAGAATATATGATTTTCTGTACTCTGCACTTTGCTGCTAGTAATTGTTCTTCAAAGTTCATTTCTTCCACCTCTGTTTGCGGAGCTCACACGAACTTGCTTAGGATCGAGTGATAAACGTTTTAAAAGTGTTTCCATCAGCATGGACTGAAATTTGGCAGGCTAAATCCTGTCCAGGATAGATACAGGCTGAAATGGAAGGACAGTCTGTGTATATCAGATACCACTGGATCAGTCTTATCCAGGGAGAAGGCACCACCAGTGCAGCCTTCTCCTGCCTAGGACATAGCAGGCAACCTGCTAGCAGGACAATGGTGACAGTGTGGCCTCTGTATCTGCAGATGGGCTGCTTCTGCAGCCTGGCACCTTTTTTCCAGTGTGCTCATTTGACCAGAAGAAGGAAGCTGTGGATAGGGCTTGGGAGTCACCCATAACCTTCAGCATGACTTTACTCGTTTGATTCAGCATGGATAATTCCTTAGGCATCTGCCGATCACAGGACCTGCTTGCAGCTGGGCCCCTCAGTGCTGTTCACTTTTCAAAGAAATGCAGTAATGGAGTAGAACAGGCAGTAATGAAACTCTGAAGGACCCCAAAGTAGAGCTTCTTTTTCTCTCCCTTTAATTGCAAGGCTAATGTTCCACATAAATATCTAGCAGCTGGTTATTTGTGTATGTCACTTTGAAAGCCTGGCTAAAGAACAAGAGAGAGTACAGCTGGGAGTCAAAAAAGCTTTCAGAGGAGATAAGGCACTTTGCCACCAGCACTTCGTGGGAGGGGCATTCAGACAGCAGCATGATTTTAAAAGATTAAGTGCAGAGAGTATTAAGTTCATACAGAATTTAAAGATTTATTAAACGTATGTACCAGAGGCAGCCCCAAAGCACCAGGTTTAAGAGAGAACTCCTGAGATAAATACAGGTGGTATACAATGCTCTCTGGTTCCATGAGGAGAAATCAGTCAGACATTGCTAAATGATAAAAAAAGCATAAACCTCTGAAATGAGCTGAGCAGTAATTGCCTAATGCCAAAAAGACAAAGCACAGAGTTTTCTCCTCTATTATCTTTATTATTTATAATTAACTTTTTTCTCAAACCTGCGGCCATGACTGCTCTGGGTACAGAGTCACCGTCTGGGAAGCTACCGGAGGCTGACATTTTAAAGGCAGAAGGGATCTGAGCTAGCCCCTGAAAAGCAGGGTCTCTGCCTCTGTAGACAGTTCCTCTGATTTCTCATGCAAATGTATGGATAAATATCCAATTATCTGTATCTGACAGACAGGCATGTCTGTATGAATAGAAACATGCAGCTGTGTGCTCATCTCAGACTCGGTGTTTAAAGACTGTCTCCTGCCTCGAGGAAGTTGGCATTCAGGAGGAGAGATGTGTTAACCCCCAGACATTAGCTGAAAAGCCGTGGAAGTTCATCCCCAACAGAACTGGCTGTCATGGACACAGACAAGCAGGAGATCAGCTAATGGTCCAGCAGCACAGCACGCTGAGGAGCAGAGGGCAATGCACTGCACGTGGGACACAGCAAGTTCATGTGCTGGGCTGCTGGGAACCAGTGCAAAGGGAGGCTGTGTGCCTCAGCAGTGAAAATAAGAAAGAAAAGCGAAAATAATCACAAGTAAAGGCGTGAAAGGGAATCCTTGCTAGAGAAGAAAGTCTTGGTTAAAGTCAGAAATCAGGTTTTAGGAAGGGATCAGCCACTGCAGATGAGAACCTCTGCAGGGACATGAGTCAGAGCAACTCAGCTTTAATGTGAGACTGGTTTTTTTATGGTCTTAAGAAATAACACTAAATTTTGAACTCCAGATGATCTAATTAAGTGTGTTCCTGTCATCTTACCTTAGTCTAAGTAGTGTGAAGAATATGTCTGTTGGTACTTGCCAGCAAGCTGGATCTTTTGACATTTTTCTCATGGAAAATCTTGACTAATCTCTTTCTCTCACCTCTGATATTTGTCCATTACCTAAATTTCACTTAGCTTAACTAGAGCAAGGATGGCGTAAGATGCCTGTTATAGTTACTCATTTCTGGCAAACCACTATTCATATTCGTATCGTTCTATTTCCAGTGATTATAAACAATTTCCTCTATAATACAGGACTGACTATTTATAGACCTACTAAAAGTTAAAATTATCAAAGGGCCAATACTTGAGAGACAGGACATGATCAATTGCCAGCACCAGTGCCAGGGCAAAGAAAAATTTGTGAGAAGATAGCTTGGAGAAGTGATATTGAATGGAGGGAGTTTTTCAACAGCCATTTCCAAACAGGGGTTTTGCTACCCAGATGTGAGCCCCTGGCACAGTTCTTCCTTGGTGCCATGGGACTTCCTTTCTCACTCTTCAGAGAGGTGGCTCTGAGGCTTGCTCTGCAGTGCAAGTGCTGCTGCCCGTGTTCGTTGTGCAGGACTTCACTTTCAGGATGACTATTCATCCTTTTCCTGTCAAATCCATCTCCTTTTAGTTATCTCCAAAATGGAGAAATTCTCAGGCATTTCCTAACCCCCTGGTGTCATAAACTCAGAAAGCTGAACGGACTTAGAGCAGCCTAAGCTAATTTACAAGATCCATTTACTGGCAGGATGTAGTTTCCTTTTGGATTTGTAAAACACCAAAAAATTTTAAAGGCTTTTTTCCCCCTGTTTTTAAATGCCTCCCAAATGGTCCTGCAAACACATCGACATGGACGCTCTCAACACGGACAGTCTCTAACTGTGCAATTAATGACTTTCAAATATTTGCACTGTGGGAATGTGGGAGTGCTATTGTTTTTCTTCCCAGGCAAGCATGATGTCCACATCACTCAACACCCCCTTCCAGGGTTTTTGGAATAGCTGTGAGAATGTGCCCGGCACAAATAGCTGCGTGACATTTTTATCTAGACCAGATTTACTTTATGTGCTTTCTTCAAATATTTGTGGGAAATAGATAAATGTATCAGGAATGTATGATAGGGAATGAACTCTTTTCAGAGGAGAACAGTGTCACAGAGACACTGTAGCTCTTTCTGCTCCAGCCTGCCCCACTTACCTCTGCTGCTCACCTCTGGGTTCTAAATGGTCTTGGACAAGGCCCCAGAATTCAGGTGCTTTTTCCAGTGAAAAATGAGGTGGACACCACTCACACATCTCACAGAAAAGCTGTTTTCCTTCAATCTTGGATTTTTCTGTGACTATGTGTGCTGTGCCAAGTTTTTTCATGTTGCTTCCTCACCAGACCAAATGCAGGCCGGTCTGACAGTCATTACCAGGGCTAACCTGACCTCTCGCCTTTCCGTGTTCTTTCCTGTGAAGGGAGACAGAAAGGTGGAAGTCTCCAGAAGACCACCACGAGGAAATGGGCATAGCATTGTCCCACTCCCTTTTCCACTGACAGGGAAGGACATGCAGGTTGCTTGAGCAGAGGTCTTTCATGAGTGGTGAGAAGTTCAAGGAAAAAATGGATTTATTTGTTCAACATATAAAGGTATAAAGTAGAAAAGCCTGAAAATCATAACTCATTTTGCCTGGTGAGCACGAATGCACCCAAGAAGTAGCATTATCTGCATCTCCACCATACTTTTGCCCATGTTGGTATGACTTCTACCTTTCTGGAGAAAGAGGTGAGGAATAGACCTGCTTAAAGGCCTTTTAATCTCTGATCTTTGTTTTGAATGACCTTCTGGGCTAGTTTTGACTCAAGGGATGTTATAAACTGGGAAGTCCTCCTCCTGATGGAGGTAATGAAAAAACAGTTTGTGCCAAGGAGTACCAAACAGACTGCACTGAACAACCCAGAGACTTCTCTGTGAAACCAGCAACCCGTGGGTGAAAACTATTGACACCTGACCTTTTATTTTCTGTCATAGTTAGCTCTCCAAATGTCAGTGCCATGCAGTTTGCCAGCAGTAGCACCACTGTGCTAGAAACTAAACTGGGATACTGATTTATACAGTAAAAGCTCAGAGTGGAAAACAAAAACAGTTCAAACTGCATCATGGTTTTATCCAACCTTGGTAATAGCCAGGAAGTTTTCACAGTTAGAGTCCATCTGACACATTTTTTTGATGCATCCAAAGTCCAACTTGAATTTGAGTTTTGCTTTCCAAAAAAGGGTTGTGTTCAACAACGTGCCTGTTTGAGTAACCTCTATAGACAGGATGTGAGAAGCTCACAGGTAAATGTTACAGAAAGCCCAAAGCCCTCTTTGCACAGCTATTCTTAGCAGAGACTTTATTGACCCAACATCATCTGTATTGCTTAAGATGCCAGTTCTGGTAAAAAGTGCTAGACTGACAACTGTGGGGACTAGAGGTTTGGTTACTCACTGAACCAAGAGCAAAAAGCCAGCAGCAGGGAATACTTCCTTCCCAGAACTCCCTGCCAACTTTATTCTTATTACCTAACTTTTGTACTGAAGCAGGTTTTAGGAGCTCCAACCAGGAGCTCCTGCTGCTGAGCACTGTAAAAATAGACAACCTCTTCCATTCTGGCACGCAGGACCAGGACAGTAAAGCACTTTTCACTCCCACGAGACTTCCAATGGAAAGGCAGCTACATTCTGCGGATTATCACTCTCCCAACCAAGACCTGCAAACTCATTTTATGCAGGGAACAGTGTGAACGCCTGACATCACCTAATCACTCATCATCCCCTTAGGCTGCCATCAAAATCCTGTTTTAGGAGGACCCTGGCCTAAAGACGTGATATGTTTCTGAGTAGTACCCATGCTTTAGGCAAAAGAAGAGGAACAGCAGAAGGAAAACTAGGAGGAGGGGATAGTTAGCAGAAATAGTGCATTACTGAGACATCTGTTTGCCACAGGAGCAGCAGAACAAGACAAACTTGTGGAAATTGCCTTCAATGGTCAGGGTTAAAGCTGAAGAACCTGACAATATCTGGATTTGGGGAGAACTTCGGTGAAAGGAGATGGTATCCCCATTTGGAGTCCATTCAGTTCAGCACCCAGTGACAAGTGCAGCCCTCCAGCACAGCTCACTCTAATTGCATCCTATTTACAGAGTAATTGCCCTATAAACAGACACACACATACAGCATAAGATAATTTGGTTCTGTAATTATATGCAATTAGCAACATTCATTGCTCCCTGCTCTACTTATCCCTAATGAATGGCCTGTGCAAACTGCAGGCTTGGTACTGGGACAAATTTGAGTGTGACCTGGGCAAGCGTAGTGCCAGAGATCAGCACCATGTGTCACAGAGTGAGGACATGCAGGAGTACCAATGTCTAGCATGAGCAGTGAGCAGATCCCCAAAGCCTGGGTAGGGGTCAGAGGAACAGAGCATGACCAAAGGATTCAGAGGACTCAGACTCTGCTTTTGACCTGGCAGTGTGGTTTCAGGAAAATAATTTGGTTATCGTTATGCATCAATTTTAGCCTCTACAAGACAGGGCTGGCCTCCTCATTTCTTTGAAATCCAGGTGGGACACAAAGAAGAAAGTTTTTATGAAAGAGCTGAGATATTCTGTTATTTTAACAATCCACAAGGGATCCTCATATATTAGAGTCCAGTAAATGCTTTGAAATCTTTGTGGATGTAAAAAAATTAGAGATATATCACTTAAAGGTGTTAGCACTGCACCTGATGAGAGAAGCACTGGCTGAAGAGGCTGAGGAACTTCTCCATGTCAGAAATTTTAGGACCAGACAAAACCAGATGTGTCTGAGGTGTCGGCAGCAGACCACAGGGAAACAGGGACATCCTCATCACCTCAGGCTTGTGAAACAAAGTTAATTTAATGTTGGGAAACTATATTCCTTGTAGCAAAGAAAGCCCTTCTGGGCTCGACAGATGGAGAAAATGGAGTTTTCTGTCCCTAGAAGCTATAGTTCTGGGAAACAGAGCTGGGCCCTGAGTGAATCAAAACTGTCTGTGAGGCTCTCCAGCAGATCTGTCATTTGCTAAACAGTGATGATAATGGTGAAAAAATATCCATGTTCTAAAAAAATCTACTGCAAAGGGAAACCACCCAGCTGGGCTTCCACTCTCTGTGTGAATTCAGGCTGTGGTATTATCTGGGAGGATGCCTTCTTGCTGGTAAATGTTAGCCAGTACCTGCTGGAAGAGAATAGAAGCAAACCATTTTTTCTGGCCCAGCTCTCCTGGGGAGGTGTATCCTCCCGGGAGTGACTCAGCAGCTTAGCTTGGAATTGCTCCTTTGCTGCTCTCCATTTTTTTCTTGCATTCCAAGGAATGCAGGTAATTTACTTTGGCCTCCCTAGGCCGATCCTTGCAGTGTTTGTTCTGTTTCCCTCCCAGAGGACCGTGTCTCCCTCTGGAATCTCCCATGCCATCAGGGGCAGAGTTGGTGTGGCGGAGCTGCCCGGGGTGGCTGTGCTGCTGCTTCCTCAGAGGGACAACACCCAGCCCTGGTGCTGCTGCACCAAGAGGCTGCCTTGTGCAGGAGGCAGAAAAACCTCATACGTGCCATTAGTTTTGAGGAATTAGATCTCTAGGAATTAAACATGAATTTCTGTTCTCTCTTGTTTGATTAAGGTTTGGAAAATATCGTCTTGGTGGGGCTGGCATCCTTTCCCACACACAGCCTCTGGCAGCTAAAGCTTCTCCTCTTTTGCACTCAGTAAATTAGTGCCCTTCCTGCTGGCTGTCCTGACCCAAGAGAACTTGTTTAATGAAATCTCCCATCTAATGGCAAAGTTCCCTGACATAGGGACTTACTAGGCCCCAGGAAATTTAAGAAAAAGCAGAGGGATTTTTCCATGCATGCAGAGCAGAGTGTGAGCCATGGGTGGGTGGGCAGCAGACTTGGCTTTGGTGGCTTTGGAAGACAGTAATGGATCTGCCTGGAGAAAGGCAACTCCGACCTACCCTGGGGGACCCATCCTCCCACTCCCTTTGAGCGAACACTAACAGAGGCCACTTCTGATTCATCTCCCTTCTGGCATGTGCTTGTCTTTTTGGACCCCTATTCCCACAAGATTTCCTGCATTTTTCTGTGCTGTACAGAGAAGTTTCATTCAGATATCAGCCTCACCCACCCATCACACCACTCTTCTTCACATTTCTGCTCTCTTAAACCAGGAGAGCCCCATGTCCTCTGCTGCTGCCCTGGATCACCCAGGAGCAGGCTGCCCAGCTCCACAGAGCACAGCATCAAGCAGGCAGGCTCCCTGGTGCAGTCCTGGCAACCCAGGAGCCTGCTGCCAGCTCTCCCTGTGCCAGGAGCCCTGCACAGGGAGGCATTAGCCAGGCACAAGCTTATTGACCTGGAGCAATGCAATGCTGGCCCTGCTTCAGCTGGAGAGCTCAGCAGGGCCTAGCTCTGGACAATCACAGCAACCTAGGCACAGCCTCCAGGCTCAGCAAATGCTGTATTTAATGTGAATAAAATAATTAGAGGAATGGCACTCGCTGTAGTTAGAAAGAAAAAAGACCGCCTGCGCCTTCGGTGTGTGTTACCACTAAGGAGCACTGTTTTCTTTAGATTCCTAATTTAAATTTTCTTTAAATTCTTCTCCCTGCCCTGGAGCATTTGAGAGCTTTTGAGAACTAGCAATGGCAGGAGAGAGGAGGGGAAGAACTTGAAACAAATTCTGCGCTGGGCTCCGGCAGCACTCTGGGGCCAGATCCTTCTCCACATCCCACCAGCAGCCAAACCTCTGCTTGGGCCTAGAGGGAACAAGAAGAAGGGGTGTAGTGTATGGCTGCCTAAAGGGCAAGATCTTTTTGGCAGTGTGAGGAAGAGAAGCAGCCCATTCTTGCCTTTGGCATTAGAGCAACAGAAGGGCTCTACCATTAGAGTCAGAGAGACTTAAGATGACATTTTTAAATCCCCTGTCAAAGACAGAAATTGCAGTAAGCAAGACTCTTCTTTAAATTGCCAGTAGATACTGAACTGCCTCATGATGCATGGGTTTTTGCAGCCTGTGAACATAGAGGACGGCTCATCAGAGCACATCCATGGGTTGCAGATGGGGTAAGTGTTTTGCTAAACTTCAGGAGACCTCAGGGTCGTGGCTTCATGCACAGAAGGAGCAACAACTTCAGGGGCTTTTGCAAAACAGCACCCACAATAACAAGCATTTTTCCTTGTTCTTTCCAGAGCTGCACAACTCTTCCAGTATATGAAAAACAAGGCTGCCCTGTAAGTCCTAACAACATCCATCAGGAAGGATGATACAATAGAGCATGCAATAAGAGTTTGTGAGAGGAAGGGAGGGGCACAAAGACATCATCTACATAATTTTAAAATCCAGGCAGATCAGTTGTGCTGAAGCAGCTCCTTACATCCAGGGAGATGCAACAGCTGAGCAGGTGATTAATGAGGCCTCAGCTTGGCTGTGCTGAACGTTCTGCCAAGGCGTGGGAAGGCACACATATCAGCGAGCTGGGGTGGAGCTGCAAGGAGGCAACTTTAAAAATCGGTACCATTTGTCAGCTTGCTGCTTGCTCAGCCTTGGCAATTCCTCCCTGTTTGGGTTGCTCCAAGCATGGACAAGGGGATTGCAACCATTAATTTTGGAAGGTGCTTTGGTTAAAAAAAAAAATCTTTAAAATTATTTTTTGATTTAAAAAAGATAATAAATTTCACAGTAGCTCATAAAAGCACCATCAGCAAACACATTAATCCTCATGTTCCTTGGAGAGGAGCAATGACAAAGATCAGTGAGCCAGGTAAGTTGAAAGAAAGATGAGAGAAATTAACATAATATGACACTGACCTCAAGGAAAGCAGAGGGAGAAACGTGCCATGGCAAGTTATAGTGCATAAGGAAGGAGGAGAGAGAGCATGCTGACTGAAGCAGCACAACGGGCCTTGGGAGAACCATAGCAACAGAAACAGATTGAGGTGATAAAGCAAGAAATGCTTCACAGGGAGCGATTTCTCATGGCAGAGAGATGACTGAACAGGACTGAACCAAGACCAGCCAAAGAAAATCTGCTGGCACTTGCTTCAGGAAATAGACCAGTGGAGGTCAAAGCAGTCTCTTACCTCTGTTCAAATGAACCTTGACATGTCTGGTTTTCTTGGAGCTGGAACAGTTCTTAGGTCCAGCAAAAGTTAAGGCCGCATTAATAATCACAGTGCTTGGCTCTAGCCCTAATGCCCTCTGGAGTGCATATTGGGTGATAAGATGTGGGGTTCTGCCTGCCTGTGCCATTTTATTGTCTGGTTTCTTAGGCAAGTAATCTTATTAGGCTGTGGCAGAAAAGATATGAAAAGGATAATTAATTTTATCACATGATTTTGAAATAATTCATACACTGTTTTATCCCCTGTATTTATAGACTCTGAGCTTTTAAACACAGAAGACACAGGACAATTCAGCCTGACCACTTATTTAAGCAAGCTGGCCAGGCTGTCTTACCAGCAATTTCAGTCTCAGATGGGCAACATCTGTTTAAGATCCACCAGCTCTGATTGCTTTCTTTTTCCCAGTCCTTGGTCCATTGCAAGAACTGTTCCAACATTCAGATGCAGATTAGAGCCTGTTCAAGCTGTCAGCTGACAGGAAACCTTTTCCCTTTTCTAAATATGCTCGGGATTGCAGTAACAAAGTGCCCAGCAACCAATATTGTCATTGTAAGGTGTTAAGATTGCATAAGATTGCTTTGCCCAAATTAAAGGCATTGTTAATGATGCCATCCTTGTTGTCTTGGTCAGGCACCATGCTGGGGGGAGGCTGGATGCCATGCTGGCAATGGGACAGGTGCCTTCCACTTTCTGCTGTGAAGCTTTCTACAGACTTTCCATTCCCACCTCCATGTCCAAAGAGGGTAAGGCATTTTGGTCTCGCAGGAGACCTGAAAGAACTACATCACTGAAGTTTCTGAAAGGCTGATCTGCAGTGGGAACAAGCCCATCCATGCATTCATCCACCAGGAATTTAGAGAGACAGGGTGAAACCTGGTTCCCCTATGAAAAGGGAGACAAAACTGCACCCTGATTTCAGTGGCACTAGCAAGATGCACAGCCCTTGGTTTCAGTCAGTGGTAAATCTGCCTTTCCCACAAGAACTAATGGGATGATCCATATAACCAGTGTAGGTATTGAGGATCAGAATATGTGCTGTTGGTAGATTGTAAAGGATAGGGTGAGAGTGGGCTTAATTGTGTTTGCTAGCAGTCTTCACCACATGTTGTGTGAAATAAGATATTACTAATGCTGTTAATCTGCAGTGACAGCAATCTTTTTTTACACTGTGAGCTGACTGCTCACAATCACTAATCACTGGCGCTTGCTTTTCTTCATCTCTTTCCTTTAATGAGCAATTAGCCTGTACAATGGTGGACCCACGGTGGATATAATTTTCAGGTGGATACCTATGCCATACCATTCAGTTATTGTAAAAGCTGCATTAACTGAGTTAAATTATTAAGAAATATTTCCTGGTGTGCGAAGTGGCAGCTGTTCTGGGACGTGGGGAATTCTCCATGCTCATAAAAAGCATATGAAAATGCAGCATAGGTCCTCATTGGAGAAAAATTCGGCTGTCTCTACTCAGCCTCTTAGTTAACTCTCAGACTTGAAACGTAATCTTAAGCCTACATGTGCCAGAATGGAAAAAAAGAAAAGCCTCAAAACTTGAATTCAGGGCTTGGACCATGAGCTTTGGGCAGTGGTGGCACAGTAGTCCCCCAAGTGCTGGCTGCCCATGTGATGGCACATCAACATAAAGGGAGCCAGGTTTGTGTCCAGAACTTGCTTTGTCCAAATTAAAGACATCTAAACAATAACTACAGCCATTTTGTCTTTCACAGAGTCAAAACAGACAGGATGGCCCTCTTCTTCCTCTTGCTGCCCCACTGTTTTCAACATGCAACCAATGAATCTGGTGAATGAAACTGCTTGTAAGTATGGCAGTTCCACTCAGATCTAGTTCAGATTCTGCAGAAACGTTGTAGAATAATTTTGTGGAACTTTTTTCTTCTGTGTGTTTTCAGCTTCATGCTTGGATGCATGTATTGGATCTCTTCTACTCTTAAAATATAGCAGAAAGACTAGGAGGCATTAATGATGAGATAGATGGCAGGTCTAAATTGCATTATCAACACTGCCTTGTCATCCACCATCTGGGTAAACTAACGTGTAATAGAAATGGAAGTTTAAGTCAAAAAATCTGTTCAAAGGATTCAAGATTTGCCTCTCCAACTTTACAGAGAAAGCTGTATGGCAAAAACTACAGAGAGCAGTTTATTTTCTGGCTTCAGAAACAGAGTTCAGTGGGATGCTCTGCAGGCAGTATGCCTGAGTTTAGAATTCCGTGGAAACTCAGAGCAGGGAAGATAACCCTCAAGGGTCCCTTTCTATTCCCAAATCAATTGTTCAGCTCAAATGCTCAGATAGGTTACTGGATGCAATAGGAATACATTGAATATATTGTGCCCATCTTCAGATTTTGAAGGTCTCAGAAGTTTCAGTTAGTGAGGAAGGGAGTCGTTGACCTGTGCTAGAGGCACAAAGCATCATTTCCTCCTCTTGTTCTGCCCAAATGCTTGTAGACACAGTTCAAGGCCTCTCATAATCCTGAGATCCTGGTTTGTTCATCAGCTGCCTTTGCCTGTGGCACCACTGGCATGAGGCATGGAGGCTGCTGCTGCCAAACCCATTGCAGTGAGTGCTGATGTCTGGGGAATTTCCTCCCTCAGACCTTATATTTAGCTATAAATAGAGAACAATGCAAAACACAATTTGCAGGGCATTTTCTTGGTTCTTAGCTGGATGCCTTCTGTCTGAACAGATGAAGACCACCCAGAGCACAGTATTTTAAGTGAAGGTTGTTTACTTCTTCATTGTGCTGGAGGCCTGAATTGTGCTAGACATACCGAAGTGGTGGGCACTAACTGTATCCTGCAGCCAAATTATTTCATAATTTCTTGGGAGGTGTGCTGGGCTGGGCTGGCTATAGGTGGTAAGTAGTGCAGTGCTGGAGCAGGCTGGCTTGTTGAAATAGTTGTGAAATCTGCATCCTTGGAAATAGTCACAGCTTGGCAGAACAAAAGGCAAATAACCCAAGCTGAGTTGGCCCTACTTTGGATGGGGTGATCCTCAGAAGTACATAGCCTCCCAAATTATCCGCTGGCACTCTGATGTTATGTCAGGATGACATGGCTTTTGAAAGAGCTGTGAGTGTTCCAAACAAAGACTGGGCAAAATGTTTGAACATAGGCATCTAAATTTACATTTCTAAACTTTAGAAATAAAAGCAACAAAAAGTGTCAAATCCACTGATATAAATGGGCTCTTCAAACAAAAAACATTGCTACTTTTTACAACTCACCTTAGCCTTTCCTTTGTTTCGTTCTTTTGTGTTTTTCTTATAACTTAATAGGGAAGAAATGCAATTTATTTATTAGAGCTGACTAGAAAGAAAGGCTTTTTACAAAGAATCAAAGAATCAAATGCAGAACTGTTTAAAGATTTAAAAAAAAATCAAAACCAAAACGAAAAAAACAAAACCATAACACCATTCGCTCCCACAAACACACCACCAACAGCCAGGAACTGTAAATTCTACAGAAGCATCCAAACAGCCCAGTTCTTAAAGCATTTATCTTAGGTATGGGGAAGCCAGAGTTAAGATTTTTACTCTTCCTGGTTCATTATGTGGTCACTGTTTTCGATTATATTTGTTTTGGCTTAGAATAGAGTGAGTGCAACCTGAGATCTGCTAGGGGATCCGGGTCTGAAGGACAGCTAGAGGAAAAAGCCAGCTTTGTTCTCTAGCTTTCATCCAAAAGCCTGTTTGCTTGAATTCTGTACCAGGCGTAGTTGGAATGAAATGACAGATCTGAGCCCATAAACCTGAGAGCTGAAGAAAACTCAGTTACGCTGGTAATTCATTAGTCTCCCTGAGACAGGAACACAGGCTGACCAACAGAATTCCATTACCTGTGTAAGAGACAGTCAAAACAACACAAAAGTGCAAGCCTTGAGTGGAGATGAACTATTTTAAAGCATTTCAATATTTTCAAGAAAGTGTCCTACATTTTCCTTTGGGTCAGATTTTTGCCTGCTCTTTTTCTGCTCTGCTGCAGGTTGCACAGAGGCACAGTCCTGTTTTCTGCTTCCAGCTCTGCTGGGGAAGGGAAGCAGAGACCGGGGCTGCCGCTCTAATGACAGGTGACACACACACAGCAGGTCCTGTTGCAGTCCATCTGTGGATTAAAGCACAGACTGGGTGACCTGCCTTGCCAGGAGACTCTTGGGAACCTGTTAGAGCTGCTGTAAATGGAGCAGAAAAAACACTGTCCCTTCTTTTCAGGTTAAGGAACTCATTTCGGTACAGCCTGGAACAAAACTCTGAGAGCATCACTTGAGAGCTTGCACAAGTACCTTTCCTGTCACAGTGCTGAATTCCTCAAAAATAGTGCAGGCATGAACAGAAACATACTGACCATTAAATGTTTAGTGAAACCAAAAGAGAAAATTGGCAGGGAAAGAAGTGCTCTTTTTAAACTTCTGAAAGAGCACTACAGGCAAGAGGGAGCAAACAGCAATATTACAGCCTAATAACAATGCTGCTTGAGGACTCCTTTGAAGTAATAAATATGTTTTTAATAAGCATATTTCCCCATTTTGGCATCTCTGGGTTCACACGCAGATGTAATTTCATATGCAGAGCGTGGCTGTGAGGATGCATCTGAAATGCCTGGGGACTCTCCAGATGGGGAGAGGAGGGTATGTAGAGGAGCAGTCTCTGTTAGAAGGGATTTAATCTGAATCGTCTCTCAAAGATGAGAAAAACCAGAAATCTGGCCATCTCCGATCCCCGTCCCTGTTCTCTGCCTGCCCCAAAGACAACTGCACAGCAAGTTCTACCCAAGAGTGTTCAAGACCCAGGGGCTGAGCAGGGCAGAGCTTCAGAGTCCTGGCTGTGCCTCCCAGATCACACCACAGGGTTTGGGCTTTTCCCACCCAGAGCCCCTTTGCAAGAGCCACCAGCCTCTGGGACAGCCACAGGGAATCTGCTGGCAGTGCCACAGTGGCACAGCGGGACAGTTCATCTGCCAAGGCCCTCTGACACCTCTCTCATGGATCTGTAATAAAATTAATCGTGCCTCTGCACTGTCAGGTGAGGGAGACAGTGGGGAGGGGTAGGCAGACTTTGGGTATGATTATCTTGTCTTCCCATGCTTTTTGCCTTTTAGTAAATAAACCTAATAAGATGCTGGGCAGCAATTCAACCTGTCATGCTTCACGCATCAGAATAATTCAGCCAGAAATAGAAAGCGTTCAACCCCCATCAGAGGCAGTGCCCTAAAGAACAGGCTGATTTCTCTGTTTTTTGGCTTGTAATTTATTTCACATCAATTATGCACTGCCAACAAAAGTAGCTTTGTGCCAAGCTGTGATCTGCTCTTCTTTTAAAGACATCCTAACCACTTTACTTCTTTTCAGACCACTTGTTGGTCGATCCCTATTGACAGCAAAATCTTAACTATGTGAAGAAGTCACACATGGCACTTCGTTCCCAGTGCTACAAGGTAATTCCCTCTGTGGCATGAAGTTCCGAGTCAGCTCTCTCCAAGGTCTTTTCTTCTCGTTAAGAGGAATGCAAATTTTGCCTGGCCTTGTTCTGGTTGTCTCTGAGCAGGAACAATACGCTTGGAGAAAAATGTGACCATCTCAATGACCATGAGAGTGACCACACGTACCCTGACACTCACTCCTGGGCAGATCAGGGATCCTTGCAGCTTAGGCTCATCAAAAAGAGGTAGCAGAGAGAGGAGCAGGGGTGCTGACACCATGGTCCAAACCACCACCCTGGGAGCCAGGTTTCCTGTTCCCTACACATCTGCATGTTCCAATGCTGGCTGGGAAGCTCCTCCGGGAGAGAGATCCTCTTTGCATTGCCAGGCTGTTCTACCCCTCTGCCTCTCTCACTACATTGTCATGGTAATGGGTCTGCTTCAAATGAGAAGTGATACTCTTTTTTTTCCTATTACTGAGTTAATTATTTGGACCAAATTCCATATTGCTTTGCTTCTCATATTGCCAGTAGCATGAAAGTGGAAACCATTTATACCTAAATTGCACCTTGTGGAAAAGACACAGATCACATCTGCGATAGAAAAGCAGGGCAGCCACCCCTCACATTTAGGCAGCATTTCTGAGCTGATGTTTCTGTAAAGCAGAGGTGAAGAACCCGAATGAACCAGCCCTGCTGTTCAGCTCACTGCCCAGTGTGATGCTGTCTTGCCTTCCCTAGCTCTCACTGCACAGTGTTATCCAAGTTTTCATGAATCAGACCTGGAATTCACAGCCTGCGCCAGGAATTGCTCATTCCATGCCATTCAAAGTTTTGCTGAATTGGGCATTCTTTTGATTCTGTTTTTTCAATCCTTTGCAAACACACAAGGGGGACTAAAAAGGTTTTGTTTCTTTGGTCCCATGTGCCCATCATCTGTGCTGTTTTGAAAGCTTGGTGCAGGCACATGTGGAGATTTTTGTTCCAGGGAGCCATTGGTAGCTGCTATCTTGGGAATCAAGAGAGAGGCAGGCAATAGCCCTCTGCCAGAGAGAGGCTTGAGGTTTTTTATATTCTTCCTGCATGATGCTGGAGCCTGAAGGGAAAGGCATATCACCAAGAGATGCAGGTAAAAGCCGTGCCTGCCCAATGCACGCAGGAGTATCATCCTAAAGGGCATCAAAGTGGGAATGCTGATTAATTCAGTCATCAAGCTGGCTATCATTTCCATCATTAGCAAGGACAGGCAAGAGATCAGTCATTCTCAGTGGCTGGCTCTGCCCCAGGGGTGGAGATTGCAAAGTCAGTCCCTGGTGGCACCACAGTGCCAGAAGTGTGAATGCATTTGCCAAAGTGGATCCAGAGGGATAATGCCTGCTGCATTCCAAAGTCTCTGCCCTCTGAAACAGGGGAGCCAGGCTGGGGAGAGGGGGTCTTGCCTCACCTGGTTGCCCTCTGGAGGGAACAGGGAGACTCCCAAGTGCCTGTCTTTCCCAAGGGAAAGCAGAGCCTGCAGGTACCTGCTGCTCTGGAGGAGATGGTAGCTGGGAGCAGGAGTCTGCATGCCAGGAGGCACTGAGACTGCTCTGCTTTTGGAGGGTGTTATTTAGTTACTTTGCTGCATAATGACATTACCTGTGTGTTTCCTTTGCTAATACATTTTTGCTGGCTGTGAGAGACAAAGTGATTCTTAATCACACCACTGTGACAGTTCAGGTATCAATAGCTCACTGTGTTGGTTATGAACAATGGCAGTAGTGCCTTTATGCGTATTTTTACGCCATTTCACCTGCGGGAGGTTGTAAGTATTTCTCCTTTCTAACTTTCTAGCTAATATTGTTTCTGCAGAGCCTTTCTGGGAGTTTTGCAAACAAGGCCATCTTGTAAAAACCATTATGAGCTCTTCTAATAGCCAGGGTGAACTATGACTAAGCTCTCTCCCTGCTGAAACCAGACTGTGAGGTGCAGGATTGGGAAGCAGAGCCAGCCAAGGTGGCTGCGAGCCACCCAGGGCTTCTCATGCCCATGTACAAGTGCCACTGTGCAGGGGTGGTGCGCCTGCATGCACACTGGTTCTCCAATCTCCCCTAGATATGTACATAAATATACATATATAAATACTCCTTTGCTTCCAAGCAATTATTTTCAGAAAAATCTCCAAATCTTCTGGGTTTGCAGGAAACCAGCTAGATCAAAACAATTTCTTCTGGTGTATTAAAGCTGTTGTTACGCTTAGGCTGAGACACTATGAGGTTTCCTTGTTTTCTTTAGAGCCCTGTCCTAAAAGCCCTGCCAGGAGCTCAGTGTGCAAACAAGGTAATGATGCTGAAGTGCTCTTCGCAGTAGGTTGAGTAATGTTTCCATGTCCATTTCTCCCAGAGAAGCTCTTTGCCACCTCTAAATATACTCACAGCCAGGGTTATGCTCTTCTTACCCTTTCTTTTATATTCTGCTTGCTGGAAAAAATGATAGAACTTGGGTGTTCTGTAATAGAAGAAATCTTATGTTGTACAACCCCTCCTGAAAGTTTTTCATGATGGGATAGAGAAAAAGCCAGGTTCCAGCAGGCTGGGTTTTACTGGCACAGCCAAGGTGTCTGTGGCTCATTCCTGTTTCCAGAACAGGCTTTCTGTGTGCCTGGGAGGACTGCACAGGCTCCCTGTCTCCCTGTCCCCAAGCAAAGGCGCTGCTGATACACAAGCCCATCCCAGAAGTACTTGGGCAGAAGCAAGTAATGAAAGATGAAGCTGGTGAGAAGCCCTGAGCTGCCCAGAGCACCCAAGCACAGCTGAGATGATCCTGGGGAGAGGAAAGGTGCAGGCAAGGCACCCATGCTTGGCCAGGCTGAGCAACCCAATCCCAGCTGATCCTGGCTGCAGGCATGGGAACCTGGAGATCATGCAACACTGCCTAATACTGTACTCATTTCCAAACTAGAGGAAAGCACTGGTCCCTCACATATATATCTTCTGTTTAAGGGCAGGCCGAGGGTCTTACTGGATCAGGACATCCCTTCCTGACTCAATGACCAGGGACAAAAGCATCACCTTAACCATCGTAGTGTGTTTCCAAGAGTGGGAAGGCAGTGATTTCTGATGCAGATGGAAATCAGCCTCGCCTTGAAGCACAATGATGGCCTTATCTCATAATTATTTCCTAGTGAGCATCATTTCACATGCAAATCCCATCCGTGCAAAAATTTAATCCTTTTAAAAATTCTGAATAAGTGACAGGGTCTGTAATTTCCTGCTGTGGTGACACTGCACAGTGTCATCAGGCAGTGTGGTGGTTCCAGCACCCGCTGGTCTCCTCTGCCTGCACACTGCAGGAAGCATTGCCAGGAGCTTTGGGCTCTGCTGCAGGTACAGCCAAAGCTGCCAGGGCACCGGGCAAGCTCCTCTCTGCAGGCATTTGCAGTCTATAAAACAAGATTTTCTCCAAACAAGCCCATTCAGGAGGCAAAATGCAGCTGCATAAATATAACCCAGGTGCCTGGGGAACTGAAAAGAGTCCCCGATATGTATCAGAGAAGGGCTAATGTGGGTCAGGCTGATAGGTGCCAGCTGCCAGCCCATGCCAACCTTGGCTTAGCACAGGGCCAGCACAGAACCCTCTGCAGACACATTCTGCAAGCCATCCTCATCCAAGCTGGGCCTTCCCAGAGGAAAACTATCTATATCCTTCACTAATTGCTGTCCCCATCCCTATCTGGGGTCTTCTTGAAGAATTGTTTGGGATGTTTTGGGCAGACAACTTTTTCTCCTTCATTGCTTATATCACCACCCTCTTCTTTGTGTCACTGTGAAGCAGAGAAGGGGAAAAAAAGAAACCCAAAGATGTGATTTGGGTAGGAATGTTACTGGTTTTCAGAAGCCTCTAGCTGAAAGGCCCAAGCTGACAGCCAAATCCCATGTTCCTGCTGGGGATGTCCTGGTGGTCTGCTGAGGATGTTGTGGAGGGAGAAGCAAAGAAAGGCACTCCTCAAGGACCAGTTTGCAGCTTTCTGTCCACTATCAAGGAGATGAATCAAAAAGTTTTAAAAATCTTTAAATAGGTTTTGTACTTAGACAAACACCCACCCCCCCCACCCCAAACCTGTCTTCTACAAATCAGAATTTTAATGTGATGAGTACCACCTGTCTCTAGATATTCATGTTCTTTTGGTTGGTGACTCTTCTGTTGGTTCCCTGTCAAATATATATATATATATATATGTGTGTGTCTGTGTGTGTGTGTGTATGACTCAGTCATAGATATGTATTTAATATATACACTTCACAACTGCACCCTGAGCTCACTGAGAAAGGTGAGAGAGGGCTCATACCTGAGCAGAACTGCTTTCTCTGCCTGGAACAGGAGCCTGCCCAGGGCTGCCAGCCTTCAACTGCTATCTATCAGTATCAAATTCTTCACCAGCTTGCTTTCACATAATTAAAGCACAAGTGCTGCTAGTTTTGATATTGAAAGCAAAAAAAAATCTCGTCTCTGTCTCCCAGGAGACTCCTCTAAATGAAGCAACCCGTCCTGCAAAGGCTTCCCCAGTGACAAACAGAGCGTGCCTAATGCTGAATTGAAACCAAAACACACAGATTGACAAGAAAGGGTATCTAGGACTGGGAACAGGAACACAAAAACGCAGAAAGCAAAGCACAGGGACCAGGCATGGAAGGAGCAGAGCCAGAAGGCAAGTTAATTTAAGAGACATGAGCTGCTCCGGGCTGGATGTCTTCTTGCACAGCACCGTGACTGCTGGAGTTAAGGCTGGATTATAAAACAAGCTCTTATGCTGGCTGCTGGTGAGGAAACCTTCACTTACAATAGGAGCTGGGAGAAGGGAACAGTTTGCTGGAGCCAGAAACCAAATCTGTGAGATATCTGTAACCAGGGAAAAAGTTAAAAAGTTTTCCAAATGGCAGGAGATGGCAAAGTAGACCTACATGTTGGGAAACCTTGGGTCTGCTGCCAGCCCTGGCCCTTGTAGATTTGTTGATTTATGCAAAGTTAAAGCATGACCGAGCTCTACTCACTTCAGCGTTATTGCCCGGCTTTATGCTAAAGAGCAGCAGTTGAGAGGACAAAGCACAAAGTTGTGTAGAGAGCAGAGAAAAAGCTGAGAACTAGAGACAAAATTGATTATTCTCCCATTTCCTGGCACACATTAGTATAAATTCCGTATTCTCCTCTATTCATCCCAAAAGAACTAACATGACTCAGAGGACACACATTAAGGAGATTCACAACTGCACAGCAGGCACTGGTGGAAGTTATTTTACGCTGGGGTTAAAAAATGTGAAAGAAACTTAAATTTGCCATTTTCTTCCTTGTTGCAGTTCTTCAGGAAGATAGATAATTTTACATAGACAAAAGAGAGGAAGAAAGCCTGGGAGAAGCAGCTGTTATCTTCGTACATATGTATGAAGCATGCATTCAAACCCCAGGGATATTCTACAGGAGCAGCCAGCCCAGAGAGTACCCTGAGGTCCTATGAGGCCAACCATGAATGCAAAATTGATCATCCTCAGTATTGGAAACTGGCTACTTTACAATCTAGAGATGCTTTATGATGACTTTGCCGTGGGATTTACGCCTCAGAAAATGGTCTGGCTGATTAGTGGGAGAGCAGCCTGCAGGCCCCTGGGGATCTCTGGTCTTGCATCAGAGCGCTGCGCAGTGGGAGAGGAGCATTAGCCCCCTTTCAGCCTACTGCTCCCAGCAGAAAGGAAACATGATAGCTTGCAAACCCCCTGAGTCACCCCCAGCAATAGGCAATCATTAAGAAAAAAAAAAATATTACATTGGCCTTACTGCAATGCAAGGCCTAATGAAAGAGTTACTGTATTTAGAGATACTCCTAAGGCTGTGGTCTCACTGCAAGGCACTTCTGCTCCTCAGTTTTGTAGCTGGTTGCTCCAACTCAAAAAGCTTCTGAGTAAAACATTTTTTTCCAGTAGCTTCCCAAAGCTGAGTCCTATTCCTGTGCCAAGCTTTTCCTGCTTACTTCCCCCCTCCTAGAGTGCTGGTTGTGCAGCATGAAATATCCCCTGAACACATTCTATCAAGCTTTCTGCTGAGTATATTTCTAATCTTGGGATTTCCTGCAACCCCTGGTCCTGATGAATGAACCGCTTAATCCTCTGCTCTGTTCATGGTACTCTGCCTGTCACAGTTCTGCAATTTTCAGGTAAAAATAATGCCTGTCCCAGGTGGGTAGGTCTCAGCAAATCCTATCTCCTCATGGGCTGCAAATAACCCATGAAACCTGCTTCTTCTGAGCAAACAGATGGGTAGCATCAAATTTAGTATCTCTAAATGGATGGGCGCTTCTGCTCCTTACTTCTCATAATTTATCAGTTTACTTTGGAAACAAACATATATGAGGAGACAATGAATATCCCAATGCCTGATAGAGGCAGGGTGACACAGGTCTGGGGCTGTTAGGTACAGAGAGTTCCTAGAAAGAATATGTCAGAGTTATCTGGCAGAACTCTAAAGTACACGGTCAAGGTGTGGAGATGGTACACATTGATACACCCACACCAGTTTGAAATGATAATTTAACTGAAATGATATAATTGGGCCCAAATAACAGCACTGCTGTGTTCACTCTAAGTTCACAGCAGCCAGCAAAATCCAACTAAGAAGGAGGATAAATCTCTGCGTGATTATTTCATGTTGGTCTTTATGTTAGACTGACCCTGTAAATGTTGATTTAGTGGATCTGAGGTCAATGTAACCTGATATTTGGTGCAAGCTATGTGAGGCAGGAATCCAAAATCTCAAACATCTCTGGAAAAGACATGCTCAGTAGATGCTGAGGTATATGCACCTGTACATAACTCTTTGTCATTTATCCCTGATTGTTTTATTTAATGATATCATGGGATGTGATTTGATTGTTTGCAGTTTATATAATTACAGCCCTCATTGTATCTGCATTGTTCAAAGTGCTTCCTTATGGGAGAGATTATTCATGTGAGCGACACAGTTTGTTCTTCTGTCACAGATCTTAAAAAAAAGCTAAATATAGTGTGGCTGGTGGATCTTAAACAACTTTTCAGTGTTGCTTGCTGTACTGGAAGAAGTGGTAAGTGGGACACTCAGATTCACCATTTCAGCACATCCAACACTGCAGTATAAGATACATTAGAGCAGGAGCAGGCTGCACTGGTGTAGAGGGAAAGTAGCTTATTTAATGAATGACCATTGGTAACCTGTTTGTGAGACAGGTGAGAAAGGGCAAAAATACATGCAGCTAGCTCTAGGTAGCACAATTTAGCTGCAAATCCCTGGCATGTAGCACCTCTGCCTAGTTGTATAATATTGTCTTGACACAGTGGCAAATTGTGTCTCTAAGCCATCTCAGAAGGCAGCATCTGCCCACAAGAGCAAGGTATTTGTTTATCTGGTTGCATGTCCTAGCTATTGCCAGACTGGATAAGGACACCAGTTCATCAGAACCTCTCTAGCCTGCTCTAATGCACCAATTTTATGTCCTACATTAAACTGTCAGCTATGTTTCCCATATCTAATATCTTTGGAGACAATTAGTTTCACTCACCATAAAATGTCATGTTAATTACAAACAGAATGAAATGTAATAGGCATTTACTTCATCCATTCTGCACATCAGACAGTGGGTTGCACTGGGCACAGTTCAGAAGCTTGGCTTAGAAAAGCATCTCTGATACTGCAGAACTGTGAAAATTAGAGAAGCTTGTTGGAACATGGTTGGACTTTGATCCTCAACAGTGCAGACAGCAGATCTTATCATCTTTATTTCACTTTTTCTGAGTCTAAAACTGACTCTGGGAAGTGCTATGTGAGAAGTTCTTGCCAGCTTTCTGGCAGTCTGTGCGTCAAACTAAGCTGGGAGTACCAAAACAGCAGACTCCAGAATGGCAGTCAGTACCCTTCGTCCTTCGTGCCAGCAAGGTCACCTTCAACTTTTCCCAGGGCTTCAGGGACCGACTCATTCATATTCATAGTCTCACCTGGGAAATTTAGCCCACAGGAACCCTGCAGCCACAATTCATGGCCTGTAAACCTCAGAGTTCGGACATGTCCAACTTGCCATGCTAGAAAAAAGTGCATTTGCCAACAGTTCCCTTTCTGGGGGAACTTTTTATTAAGGAGAAACTCTCACACTTTTGTCCATGACTTCATACACATGATGGGAGGCAATCTGCTGTTGTTCCATTTATCTCCACCCCCCAGGCTGACACACAGGCAGTGTTGTCAGTCTGTGGTGAAAGATGAGGAAACTGATAATTTACTTGGTTGACACCCTAAGTCCACAGAGGAGACTTGTCACTTGTCTAGGTGAAATCTGAGGATCCAGAAGCAAAAGAGGTGAGGAGAAGGATGGATCAAGCTGTCTAATTCAGATTGTCTTTGAGAGTCACAGAGTACTCCTCGTTCCCAACTATCAAAATAGCTGATATGGCTCAAGCCATAATGTAGAAGAGCCCCGTGTTTTAGTAACAGGTGACATCTTGAAACTAAACTACTAACCAGGCTGGTGAATACATGTTGTGTCATGGTGTAGTCACTGCACATGACTTCACCATGCACAAAATGTGTACAGGGCCCTTGAATTTTCATGGTAAATCTTGTGTATTTTTGGTTCCTCCCCTGAGGCACCCGAGCAATTCCTCAGTGAACAGCATGTCAACACTACAATTTGTTTGAGAGTGTCCTACCATGAAGAGCTACCTTTTTGCTCCTGTGATTATCAGGCCTCTTCCAGTAACCCAAAGAAGATGTGGATCAAAAAATCCACAGCAGGTGCTTAACAGTACAGAAGAAAAATACTCTCCAGTAATGCTGTACTAATGTGTCAGAGACACAGGCTGAGAGAGCAGGAGGAGAGAGACATCATTAACTGCACTGTGCTTTTACCTTTTTTATGTTCAAGGGTCCATATGCCTACTGACTCACTGTTTATTTTCTTTCTTCAGCTTCTTTTGGACTCTCACCTGCTCCAAGAGGTTGTCAGGAGACAGAGCTGCCCAGGAAGTCTCTGTTACATCAACAGAGCCTGCCACACTTCCTCTCCTCCACCCTTTCCTTCCCGGGCTGCCTTTTATGTGCTGCTCGGCAGCCTGTAGCACATTGGCCTCTTACTGAAAAGAAGCACAGAAGTATTTTGAACTTAAACTGAGTTGACAGCATCAGTGCTTAGACCAGAAAGATTCAGGTGGGGGGACAAGGAGGCCAAATGGTGCTTCCCAGAGACTTCTGTGCTGACAGGATGAATCACAGCCCCATCCCTTTCCCTTGCTCTGGGCACAAACATCTATTCTCTGTGCTGACTGCTGAACCATGAGCATCAAAGGGATTTAATATTTCAGGTCTGAATCCGTGTCCAGGATTGCTGCTGCTATTGCCATGACACCATTTGGGTCTGATTAGACAAGCAATTTTTAGAACACCGCTGCCTACCTGCACAGAGTTTTCTACCACTAATAGGGTCTATTAATGAGGGAATCAGTTAGCAAAGTCTGAAGGTCAAAATGATGATGAGTCTGCTCTCTTTATTAGCAGATGTACCCAAGCCCTGTGTACAAATGTCCCTTGATAAGTCATGGCCAAATCACTGCCCACTTGTCACAGTGTTCTTGGAGAAAGAGTTAGGTCAAAAAAATATATTTATCCCTTCAGTCCTTCAGGGCTTTGCTTAAATCAGAGGCAAAAGACGCTGCCTGTGCAGTAGGAAGCAGCCATTTCTCCCCAGCTGCAAGCCTACTTTCCATTTATCTATATAAATGAGAGCATAATCAGCTTCCCTCAGAGATCCCAGCACTGCTGACTTCTTGATAAGGCTGTCAGGCACCACTGGAGCAGTACAAGATCCCCAGCACCCTGGAGGAGGGCTCTGCTCTTTGAAGAGGTGATGGCCAAACCTGGGAAAGAGGCACGTGGGGCCCAGGCAGGGCCTCCTCGGCATGGAAAGACTGGCTCAGCTGGGAAAGAGGGAAGGTGTCCAGTCCAGCCTGCAGGAGGAATGCTCCCCTCTTGCTTTCCTTTCAAACCAGCCCCCAGTGATCCCCTGGTGACCCCTGTTCCCTTGTGAGTGAAGCTGAGTATATCCATGGTGGACTGAACTCGGCCTCTCTGGAGAAGCTGCTGCCGGGTGGCCTCTCCAAGGGGCAGCAACTGAGATAACACAGCCATGCAAGCTCAGTATTTGGGGAAAACCCCATCTCACAGGCTTTTTCTGCTTGCTCTGAGAGGCAGGCACTGCACAGGAGCAGGGGATGAAGCCTGAGGTTTGGAGGGATTGGCAGGCAAATGCTAAGGGCCAGGGCTTGGGGCTGCAGAGCTGCAAAGTGGGGCAGGGCTTGGGGCTGTCGGGGCCTTGTGCAGCCATGGGGCAGCAGCTGAGCTCACCCCAAATCATGGAGAAACACAGAAGGGGTAAGGGCACAGCTGTCTAGCACCCTTGGGGTCTGCTGCCTCTCCCATAAGGAGCCCTGTGAGCTGCCCTTCCCAGGGAAGGCAAGTGGATCTGGGTGGGCCACAGGGGTGTGAATGTGGCCAGAGATGGGCTGCTTTTGGCTCTCAGATAGGGGAGATGTAGCAGGAAATTCCTTGGGAAAACTGTGCCTCTAGCCCCAGATTCTGCATCCACGTTCTCCTTCAGATACTTACATTTCTTCATGTTCATTTCTGCAACCTATAGGCACAGGACTGGTAAAGGAGATTGCAACAGGATGAGGCTTTTACTTACACACTATAGAATCACTTTCTGTTTCTAAATGCAGTTGGGAGGCAATCTCCACTACCATGTAGTGGATTACTTCATAATGCTGAAGTTAAAATATTTTTCCTTAAAACAGGAAAGAAACTTGGGATCTACCAAACATAGGAGAAGTACAAACCTACCGAAAAAAAGTATGTCATTTTTCTTCACAGGGCTGAGATGTGGTATCAGCAATTGGAAGTGGCATTGTTCAGCATAAAGGAAAAGGCAGGAAAATGTGTCAAGTCACATACAAGGACTTGTTAGCTGATGTAGCCAGTTTATGCTGAAAAAATGTGCAGAGCACAACCTTCTCAAATTTGTGCAGTTTCAGTTTCAAAAAAAACCCAAAAAACAACAAACCAAAACAACCCACCCTGTTGGGCATGTTGTTTCCTTTCAGTCTGGCTTGTGGTTTGGGGTTTTCTTGCTCTGTTTTAAATATTTTCCATGTAGGTTGTCAGTGGAAAAACCCACTTTGCTCACCACCCTTTCTCACCACCAGCTCCTGCACAAGCCAGCACAGCCCCCAGATCTCCCAGCTTGTACCAGGCTGGTTTTGCAGCAGTCACAGCCAGCAAGGCAAGCAGGAAGCCTTTGGATGCAGGACCAGCATCCTTAGAGATGCAGACCATGTCATGCAGGTGCAGGTTTGCAGATCTCCAGTAGCGCCTTTGATGATCTGCATGAAGTGGTTGATGCTTGACTCAGGCTGGAAAAGCTCAGCTCTTGTTTTGTGGTGACAAGTAAGCTGCTCTCAGTCAGACAGAACGTTGTGGTGGTGGCTTCCAGTCTGTCCCTTAGCTTGCCCATTGCAAAGCAGGCTTGTGAGGCAGATGTGTGTGGGTGATGAAGACCTGGAGGATGTCTGTAGCTGCCTCAAAGGGGCCCACACTGCAAACTTCGGAGAATGGCAGTGCATAAGCTCTCACCACCATAAATTAATTAACAGGACAGAGCAGACTCATCCCTTGTGTGAGGCTTTGGAAGCTGAACAGAGACCATCATCTTGCTTCTATGGGATCAGCAAAGCACAGCTAGATGCCAGCCCCCAGAGGACACGTTTTTGTGAACAAGGAAGCAGCTAAACACCATCCATTAGCCCTTCAGTGAGGGGTAAAGTACATTGGAGCAGTGACAGTGATGAAGAGGGCAGCCAAGGCTGGGTTGTGCCCCTGCAGAAGCTGCTGGAAAGTAATTGCTTGGCCACAGGGGACTCCATGCTCTGGAGCAGGGTGAGGTGCCTGGAGGTGTCCTGCCTGAGCCGTGCTGCCTGTACCCCTGAGAAATGCCTTCCCAAGGCGGCCCCAAGAGACCAGATGCTTGGTGTTTAGCAGCTTCTTGGGGCACCGCTCAGAAGCACCAGAGGCTCCTTCCTCTTGGCAGGGATCAACAAAACAAAAATAAACCAGCTGGAAGAGACACAGGCACACTTGCTCCTGGTGACTGGAGCAAGTGTCCAGGTTTGTTTGGGGCACCCATAGCAACAGGAGGCAAGGCTGGAGCAGGACCCGTGTCAGGAATGGCAGTGGGAAACAAATAAAGGCTCAGCTGGGGACAATGGGGTCCTTGTGCTCAGGGTGGCCCTGCCCATTATCTGGGGGGATGCCACAGGCACAGAGCATGGAGCAGCTCTTCCCAGACAGGCTGCTGCTGCTGCCCAGTCTTTAATGCCAAATAATACAGAAAAATTTACTGGGTTTATTATCAAAAATCACCTGCTTAGTGTCAATACAAACTGGAGCACAGAGAGAAGGGATGAGATAGGCAGGGGACATAGGAAAGCTTCAGTGGCCTTGTTATCTGATAATCTCAGTGATGACCACAACCCTCAATTTTCCTCAGCATGCTTCTTCATTCACATGGCTATGGCTCTCCCAGTAACATAAGACTGTGAAGCTACTTGGGAGTGAGCAGAGAAACCCTCCCTGCCTCTTTGATCCCAAAAAGGGGAAAGTTGGGCTTTGTGCTCTTTAATCTCCTGTTAGGATGCTTAGTTAGGTGCCTGTTGCAGACCCTTTGCAGGATATATGCATCTGGTGTGCTTAGAAAGGCAATGCAATCTTTGCAGGAAATACACTTTTCCTCTCCCTCCACCCCTTTTTTTAATGATCTCATTCCCAGAGCAAGAAATGGCAGGTGGTTTCACACCACATATGGTCAACTCATAATGTGCATATCCACAGAACTAATATCCTGCCATCAGCAATGTGCTTTCTTTGGATCAGATCTGGAAGGTGATATAATCCTGGATGAATTGTTGGAGGGAGACACACAACAGTTTATCTGCCACTCTCCTCCTCTGGTGCCACAGGGGCTGTGCTCAGCACTGGGTTCCTGTTTGTGTGGGGTTTGTGCCCAGCGTCACTGTGTGCCGAGATTTCTCACACTTACTGTCAGCTGGCCAACACCTGGTTTCTGTGTGAGAGCCCAGGGCAGGTGAAGAGAGCTGTGCAGCGCTCTCCAAGGGGGAAAAAAATTGGAAAAAGCCTGTATCAGAACTCACCCCTCCACAAGCTGGTGGTAGAAGCAATGGTTAACATTTCTTCAAGTTCCAGTAAAACAGGAGTGCAGTGTAAGCACGTGATTGCTAATACAAGAATTGTTAAAATAAACATATATGTGGGAGATGTTTTAAATAAAGAATATTTGTGGGAGAGAAGAAAAGGGGTAGACAGCTGTGTCATCCTCTCAGCCCTCTCAGCACAGCAGTAGGGGAAGGTGACTCTCAGAAAAGCACATGTATGTTGCAATAGGCTCCACTGACATACCCACCCAGTGCCTGTTCGGAAGACACTGGGATGTACTGGAAGGGCATCAGGCCACTTCCTAACTCACAGGGAGACAACCAAGTGCATCTTGTGCCACTGGAACTGACTCAAAGCATCGGCAGAGCTCTGCTTCTTTCTCCTCTGCAGGCTTTGGTGCTGCTCCCCCAAAGCACAGTGCTCTGCTTTGTTGGTACATCAGCCAGTGCAAATCTGCAGTTTGTCCAGTTTGCATGGTAATTTTTGTTTGACTTGAATAGTCTTGCTGAGAGATAAATTTCTTGCTAGCAGGGCTGCCTGGAGCTCTGAAACATATGAGCTTTCTCAGCACCTCCCAGGGCAGCTCCCAGGGAAGAAGCAGAGAAACAGAGCTAACTTAATTATCTATCAACTAACAGTGAATAAACACATCTCACAATGAGCAAACAACATCTCCAGGCCCTTCTGTCTCCTTTTCCTGCAAATTGTAGAGGAAAGAGAGAAGCCAAATGGGCCATCACTCAGTTTCCTGGTCTGGGAAATATCAAATCTATTCTTATTCGATGTTGTCATAACATTTCTATGTAGGTGAAGCAATATTTGTGGAGGCATTTTTGGATTTGCTGAAAATGTTTGGAAATTGCAGGGGTTTGTTTCAATGAAAAATTTTAAAATACTTGAGGAAATGTCAATTGATCAGAGGCCTCTTTTTTTTTTTTTGGGGTTTAGTTATAGAGAGCAAAGAGGGAGGGTGTGTGTATGGGCTAAGTGGAGAGCTGCTGTAACTCAGCATGGGAAAGGGAATCTGACACGTGTCCACAAAGCCAAACAGATGGAAATACAGTTTATATAAAACCTGTGTGCAGAAGGCAGGGAACAATCTGGGGAAGGGAGGGGAAGATCCAGAAGCAGCATAACTGATAATGTGTGTTTAGTGCCATGTAGCTTTACAGCACTTTATGAGCCCCTAATGAAGGCTCACAATGGCCCTCCCAAATGACAGCTGCAAGTGCTGTCCTGCAGAGGAGATGTCTTGTTCTGCCTGAAATAACCCTATGCCATAAAACTGCACATTTATATAGAACAAACAAAACAGGGAAATGCAGCCCTAGCCAGCAGGAAATCCTCAGATGCATGAAGGGAAATAGGCTGTGCTAGTGAGATGATTCCTTCATTATGTCACCTAATTCAAGGCAAAATATAACCCCAAGGTTATACTACAGGGAAAGGCAAGTAACCTCCTTTTGATAAGCACTGTTGGTGAAGGTGAAGAGGCGTGGGATGGGACAAACAGAAATGTGTGCTTGGTTTTCATTTTGACTGTTTCATAAAGCATAGAGAAACTTTTCATTTCTCCTTTTGAAGGCCAGACTGGATGGGGCTCAAGGCCAGGCTGCATGGGGCTCTGAGCAACCTGGTCTACTGAAGGTCTCCCAGCCCATGGCAGGGGGGTTGGAACTGGATGGTCTTCAAGGTCCCCTCCCCATCCAAACCATTTCATGGTTCTATGATGATGATGCTATGATTTTTTCCCTGTTACAGTTTTGGGCAGGGTACACCTTACCTAGCATGGCTATTGAGTGCAGTGGGTTGCAAGGGGATTGGAAAAGCCCTCGGGGAATTTCCCTCTCCTCCTTCGACTTGTTTTTGGCAGCAGGGGCTCTGCCTGC
Source organism: Pachycephala philippinensis (assembly GCA_013397055.1). Lineage (NCBI taxonomy): Eukaryota > Metazoa > Chordata > Aves > Passeriformes > Pachycephala > Pachycephala philippinensis. The sequence goes on from VWZT01015355.1 coordinate 405,658, forward strand.
CCTCTGGGAGCATTGCTGTCAGCCGGGGCAGGCAGAGCCCTCTCTCCCTCCCCCTCCACCTGCCCCACTCCTGCCCCAGACTACCACTGCACTGGCTGTGGAGGGTGGCTGAAGCCCCAACACACAGAGTCTGGACTTTCTCAAACCACTTGATTATGACAGGGAAGACAGAGGCCCCTTGCTTGCTCTGGCTGTGCAGGTGCATGCTTTCTCTCTAAGCCATCCTGCTCTGGTGCTTCTCCTTTAGCTCTCGGTTCATAGGCAGGTTAGCCTTTCCTCCTGGTTTGTCTTCTCCAGCTAGTTTCCATTTCAGTGAGTCGTCACACCCTTCTGTTTATTCCCTTTTGCATGTGGAAAACCATTTTTTCAGTGGATCTCACCATCTGTCAGGTATGGCTGCCATTGCCTGGATGGCTACACTGACAGCACGTGATGGAAGCGTTTTCTGGACAGCAATCCAAGCACTGAAAAACAGCTCTTCAGGCAAAAATCTCCACGAGCAGAACGATAAAAGTGTTGCAAGTTTATTCTCACACATTTTCCATGCAGGTTTTACTCATATCCAGCTGTCATCCACCTTCTCGCACTGACAAAAATAGAGTAGCCCAGTGTCATCCCTGAAACACAGTTGTTATTGTCCTGACATCACATTTCCAGGGGGAAGTGATATCTGGTTTTCCTGTAAATAACTGAGGATAAACACAGGTCCGTGAACAAACCTCAGGTGCTCCAGGCAATAATTCTCAAACAGTGGCACAGATATTCACAGGTCACAGGTACTCTCTTGCAATTGCAAATTAGGAAAACAGACCCAGAGGGACAGATTTGCATCCTTCTCCAGCTGAGCTTCCAGATCAGGTGATGTGTGAACAGCTCTTCCCAAATCAGGGAAGACACTGTGAGTTTGAGCTAAAGCAGATCCGTCTGAGGGGCGCTGGCAGGCTGCCATGCATGATGTGCAAGGAAAGATTGAGGAAGTTTTGCTGCTGTAGCCTCAGGATATTTCTCAGTGCTGACTGTAGCTAACTCGTGGGGCAACACAGACCCAGCCTCCTTTCAGGATAAGAAGAAGATAAGAAACAAGGAAAACAAACTGCAAAAAGGGAAATTTTGGTTGCATATAAGGAAAAACATTCCTCCCTGTATCATAGTACAGAATCATAGAATAGTTTGGATAGGAAGGGACCTTTAAATGCCATCTAGTCCAACCCCTCCTGCAATGAGCAGGGACATCTTCAACTAGATCAGGCTGCTCAGAGCCCCATCCAACCTGGCCTTGAATGTTTCCAGGGATGGCGCACCTCTCTGGGCAACCTGTGACAGTGTTTCACCACCCTCATTGTTAAAAAAAGTTTTCCTTATATCTAATCTAAACTTAGTCTCTTTTAGTTTAAAACCATTACCTCTTGTCCTATCAGGAGACACCCTGCAAAAAGTCTGTCACCATCTTCTTTGAGAGACCCCTTTAGGTACTGAAAGGCTGCAATAAAATCTCCCTGGACCCTTCTCTTCTCCAGGATGAATAACGCCAGCTCTCAGCCTGTCTTTACAGGAGAGGTGCTCCAGTCCTTGAACCATCTTTATGGCCCTCCTCTGGCCACTCTCCAACAGTCCCATGTCTTTCCTGTGTCTGGATGCAGCACTCCAGGTGGGGTCTCATGAGGTTTCACAAGCTCTTTGGCAGCAACACCAGCCACAGAGACATGTATTAATAGACTGGGTCCATCTGCTTTTTCCAGTGTCACTGCCCACAGCTGGAAGGAGAGAGGAAAAAATAAGCTGTGCTCCAGATTCTCTTACCAACTATCCCAAAACCCCAAAGTGTCTTTTGATTGCCCTGTAAAAGTGTTCATGCACTGGAAAGGGTGCCCAGGGAGCCTGCAGTATTTCCACCCTTGAAGAGGTCCAAAGCTGGGCTGGACACAGCCCTGATGGCCTGATCTAACTGTGAACATAGCTGTGCCTTCAGGGGGAGGTCGGCTCAGGTGACCTTCCAAGGTCCCCATCAACAAAAAGCATCCTGTGACATCTGCTAGGGCAGAGAAAGACAATGCAGAGCCCAGATTGGAGTGAAGTGAGTGAGTACGATGGCAAGAACTTCATCTTCTAGTTCTATTCTAAGTACTCATTCAGCAGTACATTATCAATATTATGGCCTAAGTTCACCAGCAAAACAATCTCAAAAGCAAACAAGTTTAAAAAAAAAAACCCTTGGGACACACTAACACTGGACATCAAGACATAATTTCTTGATCTTCACACCGACACAGTTCCAGTGACAATGAAGAAACCTGAAAAAGTCCTAAAAGAGACAACTCTAATACCCGCCCCTCACTATATAGAAAATATTATAATGAAATTTATTTGAAGGTATAAAGAGTGGAGGAGAGGAGAATTTGTCAAATGTGGTGCTGACCCATGGTGCTAGACATGTGCTGTGTAAAACAATCCTTTCTCAAATTCTTTTTCTGAATCAGTCACTAGGGGAGAGAAAATTGAAGTGGTTCCCTTTTGGATAAATCATTTGCAGTGCCTTACCCTCAGGTCACCTCTAAGGGGACAGACAGGAGGAGAGAAAAGGATCTTGTCCAGGACCTTTCTGCAAGAAAGCTCAGTATTGCTTATGAAACATATTTTTGACTTTCTGAGGAAACATTTCCCAGCCAAATGCTTTTCATTTTTTCAGCACAATTAAAGGAAAAGGAAGAGGCAGGCTTGGTTTGATCAAAATAGACAGCAGATGCTGGAGAAGAAGAATGGGAAAGGTTGTCAACTGGAGCAAAGAGGACAGAACAGCCTGTTGTGCATGGGCAGCCTTTCTGTCCAAGGCTGGAGCCACTTCATCTTTTCATGTGGAGGAGGACAGGTTACAAGAACCCTCGCAAGAAGGGAAAATTAATTCCTAAGCCCCAGGGATGAAAGAGATCAACACTAAAGTGAAGGCAGTTATTCCCTATAACAGGATTAACTGTTTCCACAATCTCTTTTTACAACTCCACCATCCAACTTCTGTGTGACCGGGGAGGTATTTGCTCTCTAATTTAGTATATATTCTTCTTGATTTTATTTTTTTCTGCAGGCATTCAAGATACTCTATGCAAGCACAGGAAACAGGAGGTCTTGAGCTGAATAACTTTCTGTCTAACTGCAGAAAGTAGAAGACAGGAGACCAAATAATTTGGTGAACATGATCTAGCTAGGCAGTACTGCATCTAGGCATAGAAGTCAGGTGTATGGAGTCATAGCAGAAATCCATACACCCCGAAATAGGTGACCATTCTTCAGGCTTCCTGAAGTACAGCTCCTGCGACAAAGAATGTGTTCTTGTGCCCAGAAACACACCAGGTTACCCAAGGTTGTTAAGAACCCCCACACCAGCCACAACAAACCACAACAAAACTCCCCACTTCATTGGAGAAAGCACCTTTGATCAGAAATCATCTGCCCTGGAGTGGTGGGAGAAACCCAGCAGAAATTCATAAATGTTGCTAAAATTTTTCTTTGTTGTCCTTTCTTAACAGTGACAGAAGTGGCATAACTCAGGGTAGGTCTACTTGACTCAGCAACTAAGGTAACTACAAAAATCCTTCAAACTTTCAGTAACAGGCAGCAAGTTCCTGTTTCTGAGTTGTCTGTCATTGTTCCCTTACCCAGCAGGTCTCAGTGGGGCTGGCAGCCTCCAAGCTTGCAGAGACAAGCATGTGGCATCCCGGGTTCAGTGTGGCAAGGGACACGTAGAAGGAATATCCTCACGTTCTCAGTATTGCCTTGCTAATGAGTGACCCAACACGGCCCTGTTTGGTGCACTGCTATTTCCTTAGATCCCCACAGTGTAACATGTACACAGACATGTACACCTACTCCAGCTTCTTCTGTTAAAGGCCCTACCAGCTAAAAAGTGCAAGAGCTGCTACTCCCTGTGATGGTCCCCACATGGTGGTGTGTTTCTCAGCACAACAAATGTTATAATCTTTTGCTCTGAGAGGAAATTTACCCCAGCTTTTCCAAGAAAGCACGAACCAAAGCATCCCAGCACAAAGAAGCCATTCTGGCAAAGGGCAGATGTGAGCAGTTCTCTTTATTCAGTACCATTATATGAAATTATTTCTAAATGAAAGCCTTTCGCTCTAAGTGGGAGGATAAACACAAATATTAGCTGAGTTGGTCTTGATGAGTTTCCTAGTACCTCAGGGTTTGTCATTATCGTGGCTGAAAACAGGGAGAGAGAAAAAATTTGCCATTCTTCCTCCTGTTGTTCAGAGGAAAAAACTAAATAAATCAATGAATAGTTCCCCTGCAAGTGGTATGTATCAAAAGCAACAAAGGCTGGCTATTAAAGTATGTCCTTTGTTGCAACTTGAACAGAAATGTCACATCACAGAAAGTACTTAAATAATTTCAGACAGGAGTGAGGAGAGATTTTCTTTTTGAGCAAAGGAAAGAAAAGGCAAGGACTTCAACATCTTCTTTTCTGACCTACCAAACTGACTTCATTTTTATGGAGATTAGTATAAATCACAGATATTCCCATCACCTCCTCACTCCTGCTCTGACATCTCATAAATTCTGCATTTTCACACCAGCATCTGTTGAAAGCAGGTTTTATTTCCAGTTCCGCACTTCCAACAAAGCCAGTGAAAAATGTTTTTTGTAATGGTTTGAGTAGCAGGAGGTTAAAAAGCCTCCTGAAGTCTTCAACAACAGACTGGCACCCCTGTGGCTGTGCCAGCACACCGCCTCCCGCTCTCCGTGATGGCGATGGGAGATGGACGCAGTTCCCCAAACCAACCTGCTGCCTCTGGCTTTCCTAACACCTGATGTCAGCTCTGTGCTGCTGTGAACCGCTTTATGCCGCAAGTGGACATCACGCTGCAGTCCTGTGCCAGGCTGAGGTGAGCACTGGCATTCAGAGCCCCCGCCAAGGCAGGGCTGATCTCTGCATTTCTTAAAATCAATTTCCTGCAGTCTCACTTTGCTCAGTTACGTGGTTGCTGCTCAACACAGTCCTGTCCAAAACCCCTCGTGCTAGGAAGGCTCGGGGTGGGAGCACCCATGCTGCTCCACACCACATGCCAACACACCTGGAGGAGAAGAGGGAGGGCTGTTGAGGACAGTTCTGCATGTAGCTGGTGGATGCCGAGGCACTTTCCTGGTGTCTGCTGCTCTCTGCCCTCCCCCAGCAGAAACCTGCCTGTGCCACCTCAATGCCTGGTCTTCTCTGGGAAGCACAAAAAGATGGAGAAATCAGCACCAGGAAAACACTGTTCTTCCTCCTGCACATGACCCTGCATCCCAGTGACGCCCTTTGCCTTCCAGGCAGCAACCAGGTCTTTGTTGGCCTTGGAAACATTGGGTGCATCCTTCCAGGAATGCCTCCAAGGGAGCAGGACCTACAGTATATGTTGAATTCCTGACATTTTTGCAGGAAAAGAGATAAGGGTCTTATCTCTTTTTTTAGGAAATCAGAACCCTATTTTTTCAGAGAGGGGCTAGATCTCATGACCCCTGTCTCTAACAAATGTACCTTTGGACTTCCAGCACTGTCCTGTGTCTCTGTGATTCATGACATATCTGTGGGGCTGCATTCATAAACATGTATTTCTGAGTCCTTGAAAAATCGAGCTACAAATCAGAAGAGCACTTTCAGCCTTAATTAGGATAAAGCTGTTTTCTGCTGTGATGTAGAGTAATAGAAGAGCAGGATGAAAAAGTGGTTAGAGGCATGGGGAAAATTTCATAGGAAGACAGATTGAAAAGAGAGAACCTGTCTGGCTGGCAAAGAAAATGAGTAAGAAGGACATGCTGCATAAAATATGAACAGGCTAGAAACAGTAAATCCTTAATGCTTTCTTCTAGTAGAAAAATAAGATGTTCAGTGAAGCTGATACTCAGTAAATGCAAAACCTAAGAGAAAAATGTAGTTTTCACACAGCACACCATCAGCTTGTGAGACTCAGGATTTAATCCAGGAGCTCAGCAGAACCCAAGGATGGAGTGTGCATTGTACAGTCAAGGATATTTCCAAGTACTATGACAAAGGTTGAATTTGCAGCTGGAAAACGACAAGAATTTGGGAGGCACATAAACTGTCTTGTTCCGGGACATAAGATACTCACTAATAGAGAGTAAAGGTAAAAGATTCACCTGGGGCCATCTATTTTACGATAGCTTGCTGCAGGTTGTCTGTGCTGTGCTCTGAAGCATTGCTGAGAGCCAGAGGCAGCCAGAGCTACAGTGTCACACCACCAGGAGCTGCATTCTCTCAGGGCCATAGTCCACTCTGGACTCCATACATTCATTTCTGGGAATGGTAGCACACCTGTGGAGCATCATCCCACGCACAGAGCATGGATTTCAGCAGTTCCCAACACAAACCCATCCCACAAGGCAGCTGAGAGAGGAGTGGAACGTGCAAAACCAAGAGAGACTTCGATAACACAGGCATGACCTCTGATCCAGCAGTATTAAAATGAAGCGTGTTTTAGAATCTCTAAATTTATGCCATTGGCCAGTTTGACTTCCATAAGAAGGTCACAGACTTTTATTCATTTATGACCACAGTGAGGGTAATAAATCCTGCTAAAGCAAAAGATAAGTTTTAGAAAAGCGACCAGACTTCTTCTGAATAACTGAATTAAAACCTCTTTTCTCCTGTCTGCTCATGGTTAATTTTCCATGTTGTTTCTGTTTCATCTGTATATATTTCTGTGAGCCAGAATATTCTTTGCTGTAAGTGAACAAAACTCTCATTAATATATCTTGATGGCAACAATAAATCTTGCCCAGCATCTACATTGCACCTCAGTGAAAACATACTTACAGTGCAGCACAGACTCAGGCACAAGATGATGCTATTTCTTGGTACTAATGTAAGATTTTGTATATTAGAAGCACTGTGGCTAATATTAGCTAATGATAAGGTAATTAATCCAAATTTAGATGCCAACATAATTTCATTTTTGTGTCTGAAAGCTTTTAAGCTTCATATAGGCTACGCTGCTCAATTAGCTGAACTCTCATTAAATATTGCAGTCTGCTACTCATTGTCTCAGACAGAAAAAAACAGCACTATTAACCACTGATGGTATTTGATACAAATAATAGCTTTAGTGGTTGTCTGTCTTTGTCAGCGATGACAACCAGCAATTCCTTCTCCACATTAATTTTAATGATGACTTCTAATACAAAGTCCAGACATACTGATGAAAGTTCTCACTTGCACAGAACCAGGGGAACTAAGCTGGCCTTGTGGGCTTTTTTCTTGTCTCTTAGGGGCTAGACAGGAGTATTTTGTAATGCAATCTGATCATCATAGCTTGTCTTTTATCAGTTGTGCAACAGGTCCCTGTGAGACAGTGGAAATTTGGCATTTTGGGGATTGAACTTTCTTGGACAGCTCTCTACAAGAGCTGTCACTGCTTAATAGCGATAATGTGACATCAGACTTTCACAGGTCAGATGACCCCTGAGATCTGCTCAACCGCTGCTCTACCTTGCACCATGCTTGTCTGCACAGGGATTGGTCACCCACCCCATAAAAATCGATGTGAACTACCTCCCTTTTAGTCTTGCCAACTTTATAACACCCTGGGACACCTGCTGATTTTATACTTAGCCATGAAGTTGTGGTCGTGGGGGTTAACAGCACCAAGAGCAGGGAGACGTCCCACTGAATGTCTCGGGTGTGCAGGTTCTTTCCAACGCAGGTATTCATGAGCTGCAATCACAAGCATAAGGTGGAGCAGGTACAGCTGTGACCTTCTGAGTTACCCTGCATGTCACTGCAAGTTCAGCACCTCTTTTCTGCCCCAGCTCCGCCCAAAGCTTTTAGGGGCCACTGATGGCTTTGTAGAGCCTGCTGTGCACTCTGCCAGCTGTGAGTGCACCACAGGCTCAGTGACAGCAGCAGCACTGGGATGCACTGAGGGTAACTCCTCACCGAGGGGGCACTCATCAGGTACCTCCTGAATGAGTCCTCAGGCGTGCTTATGCTCTACCTTGCTGTAAAGTTTGATTTTCCCCATTTATGTGAGGTTCATGTCACCTCTGGGAAAGATGAAACAGACTCTTTTACGGCAGCTTTTCCATATCCTTTCCCATACTGAAATTCTCAGTCACCGGGAGGGCCGTCAGATTTCTCTGCACTCCAGCTCAGGAGGAAACAGCTCTGGGCCCTGAGCCATTTTGGCACAGTTTTGCAGCTACAGCTTTCAGAGCATCCACACCTGCCTCTGTGTTACCAGCTTGTCACTTCTGGACAGCAATCCCAAGTGCTGGTGACGTGGCAGTGGGGGAAGGAACAGCAGGCGTTGCAGAGTTGGAGGGAGTGAGCTGGAGATGGCCATCAGCTGTGACTGCAGGTTGCCTTGCCTATTCTTGCCCAGAGCAATGATCTCACCCTTCCATCCAGCTCAGCCACTCTGCCTTTGGAGGCAGCAAAGTTAATATTTCTGCTGGTGTTCTTTGCCCTACCAAAGTGCATTTCATACATGAAAATGTGAGATAGGTTTCTGTCCAGCACTTAAGGACAATTGTCCAAGACACAACCGCAGACAGTCCTTATAAAAAATAAATAAAGCTGTTGAGGGATGACCATTTTTTGAAGGCACTGCATTCAGTTAGCAGGAGCACTTTGGTGATGCAATTCCAGTACACCACGTTTAATTTCTTCTGGCGTTCAGATCAGTTACAGGACAACCCAAATGGGTCTTTCTGTACCCCCACAGTGTCACTGCTCATGAGGAAATAATCCAAACTCTGAAACATAAAAACCTGCTATGTCATCCAGCACTGGTGAATAGCATGGAGCAGATCCAACACCCTGGTCATGTAACATCCAACAAGATGACAGAAACCAGGTTTCGCGCCCTACACTAATTATTTTTGCACAGTTGGACATGTCATCCCTAGGACAATATATTCCTTGTATCTAGTTAGCCTTTTATGTTCACACAAGCTCAGTAAAGTCCTTACAAAAAAAAATTGGAATGCATTATTAATAACAAAAACGGGTATGATCTATGGAACAGGGTGCATGCTTGCATTCCTGCCCAAAATCCAGGAAGAGTGTTATTAGCCTTATCTAAATAGAGCTCTTCTTTTTTCTCTGTACTCTTTCTGAAATGCAATCTGCCTCACAAAAAAGGCAGCAATTATCCCCATTTTTTGATTCTTTTTGATTCAGTTCTCTGGTGCTCATGTGCATTCCTATAACACATCTGATGTTGATGGAGGTCTTTGGGTGCAATCACATGGAATTCACTGCTCAGAAACCTGGCAGTGCCTCTGCTAATTCGTTATGCTGTAGATGTACTCATTGCTCTACCCAGTGTAACCTAATGATAATGAGTTTGCCACATAGGTATGCTTTAATACTGTGATAAACACCTTGATTATGGTGTGACAGAGGTCTAGATCTGCTTTTCAAAGCACTTTATTTCACAAATTATCTATTTACTTTCTTGTCACTATGTGGAAAAAGGCTGTTTATTTCCCTGCCGTGTTACTGAAGAATTATTGCTTTGATGACAGAAGAACTGAGCGTGGGAACCATGGCACCACTTCCAAAACCAGAATTGCAGGGGTGATCTGAGACCCACAAACCAGCATCCCTTTAGACAAATGGTACAAAAGGAGGAAAAAAACAAGGTTTTTGGAGAGGAAAGACTTACCTTGGGAACTGCTAAAACCAATCCTCGCCCCTGGAGCCATTCAAAGCTTGTCTGGACCCAGGCAGCCCAAGTACCCTGGTCCAAGCTGGCCCTGCTTCCAATGGGCAATTGGACAGACAATCTTCGCATATCCCTTCTGACCTAAATATTACTCTCATTCTATACTCAATCAATGATGAAAAAAATGCATGAATTCCATACAATAACTAAATTCCAAAATGCATTGCCACTGGACATCATTCCGATTAAAACCAGAAATTATTTTAAAGATAAAAGCCATCTTAATTGTGGGAATACCAATAGCAATTAAATACCAATGGCAATTAAATGTAATAATTTGTGTTCAACCTCCAGCACTGGAAGTCCCTGCAGTTTAAATTACATGAAGCTAAAAGCTGCTACCTCAGACAGCTCAGTCTTGTGAGCCTGGGCTTCTCCTATGTATAACACACTTCCTCTGAATTCCTGCTAAAGTTGCTGGAAGGGTGGCAGCATTAAGTGGGCTTTTATGCCGACCAGAGTAGCTGCTTTTATGTACAAAAGTGATGAAAGTGAATGGTGCAGGAAGCGGTGCAGGGGTGGTAAGCAAGGCAGCAGCAATACCAGTGTGAGGCAAGGCTTTTTGAAGCTAATCGTCTTCAATTAGCCTTTCACCTTCGAATAAAGACAGACTGTTACTGCCAAAAAACGCCTCTTGAATATTCATTTAAGTTAACTTCCCTTGGGCTGGTTTTGTCTTGATGGGATTTGCTTTCTCTGAGCCCTCACACAGGATGGTTGCTCTGGCACGGAGGGCTGTGAATGGGACTGTCAGAGCCGTGCGCCCAGTTGTCTGTGAACAAGAAACTTTTGATTTATTCACAAAACTTTGATGTCAGAAGCAACACACTGGAGCAGGGTGGGCTTTTTTGAGCCACTTCTGTAAAACAACTTGATTTCCAGGAGTTGTTACTGGCCCAAGAGGATTTTAAAAGAGAAAGCAGGGAATACGGTTTGACTACAAAAACAAAATTAAAAAATACATGAAATTATACAGTCAAAGGAGAGAAGACTAAACAACCCAAGTAATTCTTATTCATTACAAATCATTTGCACATATTTTCCCCACTGGGTTGAACTGTACCTTTCTCATAATCCGTCACACATTTTGGAAAGCAAGACGTTTTGTAGTGGCTGAAACCTGCTGTCTCACAGTTCCCTAGTTCATGTATTCACTTCTTCCCAGCCTTCTTGAACGCCCCTGCAGAAGGTCCATGAGTTGGCCCATGAGGTCAGAAGTGTTGGCTGACATGGAGAGATATGTCCCTGGATCTGAGACATGCAAAGTAACTGGAATAGCATTGGAGACCCTGTACTTTAAATGCAGCCTTGATATTTTTGCTTCCCTACACCATTCTGCCGATGGTGTCAGGCTGCTTCATTCCAAATAAACCACAGTCACAAGGTCCCATATGTCTTTTCTTAAAAGACAAAGCTCAAAGAGCCTTGTGTGGTGGGCTGACCCCAGCTGGATGCCAGGTGCTCATCACAACTGCTCTATCATTCCCCTCCTCAGCTGGAGAGGGAAGAGAAAATACAACAAAGGCTTGTGGGTCAAGATAAGGACAGGGAGAGATCACTCACCAGTTACTGTCACAGGAAAAACTGGCTCAACTTGGGGAAATTAATTTAATTTATTTCCAATCAAATCAGAGTGCAGTAATGAGAAATTAAAAATAAATCTTAAAACACCTATTCCCCCCCCACCCCTTCTTCCTGAGATTAACTTTGTTCCTGATTCTCTCTCTCCCTTCCCCACAATCCCCTCCTTTCCTGCACCACTCACCAGCAGCACAGGAAGACAGGGAATGGGAGCTGTGGTCAGTTCACCACACATTGTCTCTGCAGCTCCTACCTCCTCAGGGATAAGACTCCTCATACTCTTTCCCTGCTCCAATGTGAGGTCTCTCCCATGAGAGACAGTCCAGTTCTTCACTAACTGCTCCAGCATGGGTCTCTGTCCACAAGGTGAAGTCCTTCAGGCACCGTCCTGTCAACAAACCTGCTTCAGCATGGACTCCTCTCTCCACAGGTTCACAGGTCCTGCCAGGAGTTTTTTCCATCACAGGCTTCCCAACCTGCTTTGGTCACATCCACTGTTCTCGTGCAGGTCTCCTCCATGGGCTGCAGGTGGATCTCTGCTCCACCACAGACGTTCATGGACTGCAGGGACACAGCTGCTTTACCATGGCTTGCATTATTGGCTGCAGGGGAATCTCTGCTCCAGTGCCTGGAGCACCTCCTGCCCTCCCTCTGCACTGACCTTGGTGTTTGCAGGGCTGTTCCTCTCACACAGTCTCACTCCTCTCTCCTGCTGCAGTTTCAATTGCACAGGTTTTTCTTCCCTGCTTATCTCTGTTATCTAGAGGCACTACCACCACTGCTGATGGGTTCAGCCTTGGCCAGCAGCAGGTCCATCTTGGAGCCAGCTGGTGTTGGCTCTGTTGGACACTGGGGAAGCTTCTGGCAGCAGAAGATACCCCTGTAGCCACACCACTACCAAACCTTGCCACACAAACCCAGCACACCTTGGCAGTGTCCCACGCCCTCCTAGCCCCTACCTGAGTGGCAATAGTTACACCTGACTGACCTACACAGCTTCACGTGCAGCATGTCACAGTTGTCTTGACAGCTCCCCAGCCACTGGAAACCCACATAACTATTCAAGGCACATTTTGTTCCTCCACAAATCATCCACACATTTCCTTTCCTCCATAAATGCTGTGATAACAGCTGAAAAGTGAAAGCAAAATAAAGCTGTGTGATACATGTGAAATGCAAAATGGCTGCACTGTGCTGGTACCATTTGTACACTCCTTTTCCCCTATCACCCACAGGAAGGGGGTCATCAATAGAACAAGGCCAGAACTGTAGGGGAGGGTGATGCCTTGTATTAGATGCACTGGTACAGCCCATCTGATACATCTGGTACAGTTTACCCTGGCAGCAGATTATTTTAGCCATATTTGCATTGAAGTTCCAGCCTTGGAACATACAGATCAGAAGTACAGAGATAATTGAAAAAAGGGAGATACACAGAACTATGGAGCTGCCACTAGGGTCTCCTGCATAGGAAACAACTCTTCTGTTTCCTGAACAAGATGTGAACAGAAACCAACATCAGCTCAAGGACAAGCAGGATTCAGGGCAAGCAGAAAGCCTCAGATGGAGTGAACTCTTATTTCAGAGCCTGGTCCTATCAGGCGCCATGTACAGTGAGGGAAGGGCTAGCAGCCTCAAGAGTCCTTAAGAGAAAATAAAACAAACCAATGAAATCACTACTACTAATGAGGACCAGCACTCTGTCTTTGGAAGGATCAGGTGTGTGGTTTCTGCTCAGAATAGCCATCAAAAAGTGCTGCACAAGATGGAAAGGGGTACAACCACTCCCTTAGGGTGGAACAGCCCCTGGGTGATGATGAACAGCCCCAAACCTTTCCTGTTCTGGAAAGCCCTGCAAGATTGCTGCCTTCCTGCTACAGGTGGTCATGAAAGCTGGTAGGAGAGGGTCTCTTTTTGCACATTAGTGCACTTGCCTCTGATGTGTTGACACCTGGAACCTTGTAGAGCAGCAAGGGAACAGTAATTGCCAGATGATTCATTGGAAGATAAATGCTTTGGTCTTAGAGCCCTTGTGTGACTCCCATGATTTATCACAGGCCTTTCAAGGCTCTGAAAGCACGGGGAGGGGATGTGGTTTGGGCATGAAGGGGCTGATCTGGAGGTGAACAGAGCTGAAACTGTCCTCTGTCTCTGTGTACACACAGATGTGTACACACAGATGTGGACACACATGAATGCACACACAGGCATGCAAATTTATTTTCACATTAATTTCTTTTTATACCAGACATCTGTGGAGAAGGATCAGACTGAACCTCTGTTTAAAGCAACAACATGGGACTGTAAGCTTGCTTTTCTTATCTGCCTTAATTTTATGTAAAAATCCTAGTCCCATTCCCTATCTGTAGGACTGGATAATCTTCCTCTATCCCTCTGAAGATTCATCTTTTCATCTTGATTGTGACGGCACCTGTCCCGAGAATGCTCCTTTTTTTTTACAGCCAATTCCAAATCCCTCAGGGGTTAAAATCCATTCATATCAGGATAGGAAAGAAATCTTCGTGCAAGTGGTTCAGACTAGATAACATCAGATCTGGCTGTCAGATCTCTAACACATGACTGAGAATAATAATAATCAGGAGAGAACATATTGCACATCATCTTTATTCCAACCAAAACAATCCCCAGGCTCTTCCTCTGTGCCCTGTGGCCTCAGCCAGAGCTGAGATGGTTAGATCAGGGCGAGGATGATCATGGCCCCTGTGGTGGAGCACAGCAGGGCTGGGCTCATCAGCATGCCAAGAGAGGCCCATCCCAAAATGGAAAGCACCACAGAAAGCTCATTTTAATGTTCTGTAGATGAATGAGACCGCAAACCAAAAAATGTATCATTATCTAGGCACATCTTGTAATTCTTGTTCAAACATTTTGCGTAATTTGCTGCTAGTTTCAACTTCTCTGTCCCCCATGTGGCAATTTTTGACAAAGGGGAAACAGTAAATGCTCTATTCTTGGAACATTTTCCATTGCTTATTCAGACCAGACTCTAATTCAAAGGATAAAAACCCCATACAATCAGGGGTATGAATAGGACTGTCTGGTGGAAATCAGTCCACCGTTTAGTAGCAGACCGGTTATGGTTTGTTACCTCTCGCCCCTAGAGCTTTGGGGATGGGGAAGGAACCTTCCAGGGAAGCAAGATGAGTCAAAGATCAGTCTCATTAAATACAGCTTGGGCACACATTTATCACTGGCCACTTAGAAATGATGAAGAAAAAGCAAGGATATGCACAAAAAACGTCTTTTTCCTACCTGCATGCTTGTCTGGTAATAGGATGTGTCTGATGCAGCGATGTCTCAAAACTGCCACTTAAGATCACTTGGGATTTTTTATATGATATAAACCTTGCTCTGAAGTTTCAGAAATTTTTGTTACTACCAAGAGCAGCTCTGCACTGCCATTAATGGATATGCTGAAAAAGGAGGGGCCATGGTCTTGCTTGCAGACCTGTCTTTGCTCTCCTGTGAGCAGCTGCGGGGCTGAGCTGTTCCCCTACCAGCTGAATGAAAAGGCTTCTGCATTTTCCAGGGACAAAATTCCCCATTCAGTGGATGCAGATGTGGGCAATGTTTGACATACAGAATTTGATATACATTTTTTAGATGTCAAAGGTGTAGAGAGAGGGGATCCACTCTCTGAGGAAATTAGTGATTTTGGTGTTCATGGGAATCATAGAATCATGGGAATGATTTGGGTTGGTAGGGACCTTTAAAGGTCATCTAGTCCAACTTCTGTGCAATGAGCAGCGACGTCAACTAAAATCAGGTTGCTCAGAGCCCCATCCAACCTGGCCTTGAATGTTTCCAGGGAGGGTCACCCATCAGTTCTATGGGCAACTTGTTCTAGTGTTTCACCACCCTCATTGTAAAAAGCTTCATCCTTATATCTAATCTAAATTGATTCTCTTTCAATTTAAAACCATTGCCTCTTGTCCTACCACAACAGGCCCTGCAAAAATGTTTGTCCTCATCTTTCTTGTAGCCCCTATTAGGTACTGGAAAGCTTTAATAAGGTCTAACTGGAGCCCTCTCCTCTCCAGGCTGAACAATCCCAACTCTCAGCCTGTCCTCACAGGAAAGTTGTTTCATCCCTCTGATCACCTTCATAGCCCTCCTCTGAGTTCAATCTAAGAGGTCCAAGTCATTCTTCTACTGAGGACCCCAGAGCTGGATGCAGCACTCCAGGTGGGGATATCACCAGAGTGGAAAACAAAGAGTGACGTTTTCCTCCCCTCAAAAGAAAATCAAACCCAAAGCACTAATATTCATGTATAAACACTAAAACATTTGTTGCCTGCAAGTAACTATCTGACTAATTCCAATCATAAACACATCCCATTAATATCACCCTTTTTTTTTCTGATGAATTCTATTGTGTTTTTCCATGTATGCAATAAATGTTAATAAAACCATGCCAGGGGGGACCAAGAGTGCCTTGTGTCATGTATTGACACTTCCTTATTTGCAGAAGATGCTAAGAGTTTATTGAAGCACTTTATCATTGTTTTGGGCTGGCACAGGGTGCTTTCAGCCATGCTGTGACCTTACAGGTACCTCCTTGCTCCACAGCTCAGCTGGGAGCTCTCCAGTGGAGCAGAGGGCTTCACCCCTCAACTTCCCTCTGTTCCCCATGGCAAGTGTCAGCTGCTGCTCTGTGCTCTGCTTTTATTGTCCCTGAGCTCCATCCAGGCTAAGAGGCCAGCTCAGTGCCTTAGCAGGGTACAGACAGTGGTCAGCTACCAAAGCTCCCACGGTTTTCTAGGAAACATCTCTGACTGCAAGCAAGGGTTTAATGGAATTGTCAAGCTGATTTACAAACAAGGCTGCTCCCTGGTGCAGATGATGGTGATGATACAATCTTTGTGGCTTGGAGTTTATTTGCAGCATGGATGTTGGAGCATATTTATCTGACAAAGGGAAAGAAAATAATTGCTTGGGCTACTGCTGGATTTGTTTGAGGCTGATGCACCAAGCCAGTTCAAGGCAAAATCCCCATGTAGTGTTGCAGATAAATGATGGACGGATTGGTCTTCTCTGCGCAGAGTGCCAGGGCATGTCCTAGGGAGCCCAACTACTCTGTTTTAAACGGTGAAGTAGTAAATAAAATGTGGATAAACCAACCTGTTGAGTACATACGAGGAGCCCATTTACTCTGTATTCCCTAAATTGGAGGCAGATAAGCTCCTTTATCTTTGTTTACACTCAGCTGCACACAGGTTTATTGGGAGGAAAGCAGCTTTCCCTGCAACGCAGAATGCAATTACTGAGAGATTGTCCCTGTGCCTCCAATGGCTCCCAGTCAGCAACCGAGCCACAGGCGCTGCCAGCGAGGAGAGTTGCCAGGAGCTTCTCAGGGCTGTGCTGGCCCTTTGCACTTCACACTGTGACAGGCTGGTGAGATGTGTCCTGCTGTCCTGCTGTCCTCCTCCTGAGGAGTCTGTGTCTGGTTGTGGAGAGATGCAAAATCAATCTTTTTAGCATCAGTTCTTTCATTTTGTTTTACTGTCTTCTCTAGGTGTGACTAATTCCCTCCTTCACTGCTGCTGTTGTGAAGTGTTTATACTCTCCCATCTCTCCCATCAAGTCTCTCTCCTCACCCTGTGCAATCATTCTACAGTGCACAATTCAGGTTTTGCATATCTAGCTTTCTCTTCTCCTCATGTTTCTTTTAATTCCTTGCTGCCTAGGTGATTTTCTCTTTGCCCCTCTCAGCACTTCTTAACTAATTTTTCACACAATTTTGTAAAGAGAGAGAAAGAGAAGAGCAGGATCATGGAGCACCCTTGTCTGCAAGAGTCTCACCCTGTTCCTCACCTTCATCCTTGGACAGCTCTGATAGTCTCCATATCCCTGTGCAACACAACAGCACGGGCTCTACGGCACATGCAGAGGCCTGGCCAGTGTCTCTGCCTAGAACCCCTTGCACTGGACTCAAGAACGTGAGTTTTTAGCCCTTTGCATTGTAGGGCTACACTAGACAAAGTCAATCTGACTTTTGACAGAGACACCTGTGTTAGTTATTCTAATTGCTTAGCTTTCAAACTCTAACTACCAGAGGAATTGCATGACCACTGGGATTTGGTGTGGGGTTTTTTATTTCTCCTTTTTTTTTTTTTCCTATGGAATCAGACAAACACAATGGAAGTGAATTCAGATGAGTATTTCAAGTTCCATTACAGATTTCAAGTCTGGTTTAAGATAAGTCGTGATGATTGTGGACAAGGACTGAAGACGGGCAGACTTACCAAAAACAGAGATGAATACACTATCAGGAAACCATGACAGGTGAATAAATTGTGGAGTAATACAAATAATCAAAATAAGGGAGGATGGTAATCATAACTGTCAGTGCTGACA
The DNA here is from genome assembly GCA_013397055.1 of Pachycephala philippinensis. Lineage (NCBI taxonomy): Eukaryota > Metazoa > Chordata > Aves > Passeriformes > Pachycephala > Pachycephala philippinensis. The sequence continues at coordinate 423,348 of VWZT01015355.1, forward strand.
GCAATTTCATACCAAAGAAGCACTGTTCAGTGGAGAGATAGGATCAGCCACAAACTAATAAAAGAACAGTATGAACGAATTGTACACTGAGCCAGGGGAAGCAGCTGAAAGGCTCAATGTCTGCTTAGACTCTTCTGCAATAAAGCTCAGCAATGTCTCAGGGGCGGCAGTGATGGGCAAGAGATCCCCATGTGCTTCTTTAAATGGGCTTTCTGACATTGAGGCCACAAAGCATGAAATGATAGACAATATTCGGCTTTGCTTTCTCTGCTCCTGGCACTGGATAAGTTTTGCTGTCCTGAACCCAGGAAAACCAAAGTGCAGCTCCTGGCTTTGGGATGGGATGAAGACTCATTCAAATGCCTTTTTACATTCCTCAAGGCAATGAGGGAACAAAATGTTCCTGCATTGATGGGTTCATGTTTGATAGTCATGCTGGGGTTTGGACATTGTAGTTACTTGCCTACAACCCATTAAACATGCTGTTTCCCTGCACAATCAACAAATTTATGCTTCTGACCCACCCAGCTTTGTGGTTTATATCTGATAGCAGATTTTGGCTTTATATCATCAAGAACCAGCAAATTAATAGAAAATTATCCCATTTCTTGAACAAATTAGGGGACTGTCACCAGTGTCCGAACAAGACAAAAATGCCTGGAATACTCTTTATCTGATCTAATTTGAATTTGTGTGTAGTTGTTAAAGAAAAACCTGTGTACCTCTAGCTGTAATCATTCAAAAGGGCGAAGGCGTGACAAGCATTTTATATTCAGGCCTTCACAAATAACAGCAATTAACCTACCCTGATCAGTTCTCTAGAGAAAAAATTGTTATTGACAAGTTCTCACAATAGTAATGACTGCCAAGAGAGAACTTTTCCCTGAAAAAATAACCAACCCATAACCAAAGACTGCCATAAGAAGAAAAGGACAATGAAGTGTCAGGGAGAAGAACCAGCTAAGTAGCAACAACATTTAAAAGTTTTGGTTGCAATTTTCGCTAGGAAGCCAAGGAAATGAGATTAATTTGCCAAGGATGCTCTCACTACTGTGAACTCAGGGCCTCTGGTCTGCCAGTTTCCAGACACTGGGACTTCCTTCCTGCAGGCATGAACAAAAGGGGGTGGCTGGTCATTAGCTGGTCTGAAGACGAGAGTGGGATCCGGATTAAGTTGTTACCGGATTGTTATCTTCTCTTAATTAAAATGCCCTATAACATTATTTCTCCTTTAGAAGAAAGAGCCTTTGAGCCTTGAGACTAGGTAAGAGAACTTACATCCTCAACAACTTGAGAAAAGGGAAGGGTCGTTTTTCCAAATTAGAGAAGCAAATCCAGGAGAATATTTGCCGACTGGTTCCAGAAAGGAAATCTTTATCCTCGAGACGAAGCCAATTAGTGAGGCTCATGACTACATGTTCCACAAAGAGTATTTTGTGGGAGGAGAAAAAGAAAAAAAAGGCAGTGTTAGATTTTGAAAAGGTGACGAATTTCTTGTCCTTCTTTCCATACCGTAGGCACAAACGGCTGCAGGGCAAAGCCTTCAAGTTGTGGCACTGGCCTGAGCCCACTGCTCTTTGGACCAACATGCAGGCTCCCAGGTGTTCTTCTCTACCAGCCATATCCCCAGCACAGGGCCCACCAAAGCTTGCTCAACACTAAGTCACAGTCCTGAGAGTACGTGGCTTGTTTTCAGTGACTTGAACACTGGAACTGACTCATATTCCCTATTTTGTTTATATACTTATCATATTTGCTTCCCACTTATGCATCACTCTAGCTTATGTCACAAAATTAGAAAATGAGACAGACTTGTTAGAGACCAAATATGATCTCTGGTTTGACTCAGCAATGTTTATGTAGAGCTACCCAGACATAATGTGGTTTGGCACATTGATGATGACAGAAAGGACAGGTTATAATAATTTTCCAGTCTTTACTTCCCCCCCTGAAAAAAGCCCAGCCCACCAAAATTAATTGTCATCCACTGACACCTTCATTAATAATAGAAATAGATATGCGTGAACGTGCCTTTTAGATCTGAGTTCAAAATTTAAGACTCCCTGCAAAGGATTGCTGTTTTCTCCCATCTGTAGGAGTGATGCTCGTGACAGGTACTACCTCTCCCTCCACAAATGCTCTTGCTCATTGCTTCACATGTGGGAAAAGATCATCCCAATTTCACACTTCAGATGTCTGCAAAAGGCTGAATCATCTTTGTCTCTGGCTGGTTTGTTTTAAGCCCTTGTGCAGGTGTTGATGGATGAAGCCACTGGCAGTGGGGTTTCCCACAGTGTGTGGTGAATGCCGTGCCTGGGCAGAGGCTGGCTGGTTCCACTCACTGCCACGTGTGGCTGTGCATCCAGGGGGTGGCAGGTGAGTCCACACAGGGGGACAGCAGCTGCACAGAGTTCGCTCCTAGCATTTGTGTGGAGACCAAAATGGGGTCTGGCAGCCAACAGAGCAGATTTGTGTAGCCAACAGAAACTGGCAACGAAGGCAGTGGCTCCAGGAAAACAAACACAAATATAGAGGCACAGCAGCAACATGATACTGTGTCAAGGATGGGAGATGAACTATCGAACTGACTCAAGCAATCAAGCACAAGCCAGCTGCACAGGGCATCCCTCAGCTCAGGAGGGAAGATGGGCAGTGTTCCCTTGCCTTGGCCCTGGGATCATGATATGCTGTGAGGGCAGCAAATTGCCAGCACAGAAAGCAATGATCAGCTCAGGGCATGGTTCTGGTGAGGGCCTTTTGCCAAGATGGGAAATAGCAAGGACACTGTTTGAACCTCATGCCTACCAATTATACAAATGCCAGTGTGTTGCATGGCAATTTTTTGGCTAAGGCAATACTGGAACCCAAATCTACTGGGTCTGTATCCTCTGCCTTATTCAAGTATTTGACCACATTCTATTCCTTTCCCTAACAGAAGTATTGGTTTCAGACTGGCACTGCCTGGTTAACAGAGTGGAAGCAGCCCCGAGAAGGGTCCTGATGTTCCCTCTCCTCAGATACAGCAGGGCTGTGGCCCCAGCACTGTACACCCTGCAGGGCTTGCAGCAGCAGTGTTGGGGCCGGACGGTGGAGCCACATTCTTGGCCTGAGACAGTCTCTGCATGTTTAGTACAGGGTGCAAAAGAGCCTCAGAATGGCTGAGCCAGGTGGCCTGGATCGTATCTCTGTGGAAACAAAAACACATCAGCTCCTTCCCTCTAAACACTCTGCCAAGGCAGAGACCATGCCGGACAACTCGCCAGCAGTCTTGGAGATGTAGCCAAATTCAAGACAAACATTGACCTCAGCTTTTGAATCCTAACCAGCCTGTGCAAAGATACCCTTACTTACACTTTGTTTTTTCTCCAAGCCCATATTCTCCAGAGGCCTGGGAACAAGCTGCTTTCTCACACTGCGTGAGAGTGGAGCTAGGATGACCTGGAGTCTGGGAAGAAGGGAACAACAAATCTTAATGGGGTCACGCAGTCTGGTCTAACCTTTCATTTTTCTATGGGCCTTCTGTCTTGTTGTCTCTTGCAGGGTTTCTGGATGACCCCAAAAGCATAAGTCAGAGCAGTACAGCAATTTGTGGAAAACACGTCACCCCAGTACAGCTCAAAATGTGTTGCTCTTATGAAGGGCAGCATGTATCTCAAAACAAACTGGACCCACGTTTCTACAGCACTCAGCCCCACTTTCACTTTCTCTCTACATCAGTATTGCATTTCTCTCTCTTGTGACAAAACAGCCATCCCTACGGCTTCCAGCTGGGATGCTACAAACACAGGATCAGGACCATGGCTACTTTGCTGTGTAAATTCCCTTACGGTTAAGAAAGAGCAATGAGATGACATGCAATGAGAATAATGGCTTTGTGACATCAAAAGTTTCTTGAGAAGGGAACTATGCCATCAGATTTGCAGGATTTTAAGCTTTTTAACAGATAGCTTGGAAGCACTCTTTCGCCTTGAGGGGCTGCATCTATCAAGGTGTTCTGTACCACAGTGGGGCTTATTACCATGAGCAAGACCAGGCAGCTCAGGGCATTGCTCAGTAATCACCCTGGTGGATACAGCAAGAACAGCTGTCACCTGGACTGGCACCATGGCCTGGACTCAGGTCAAAGTATTCAATAGCCTGTGACTAAATGAGTTAAAAATGGGGGTTCTTCTGTCACTTTAAGAAAACTCACATAATATTCCTGGTAGATAGTCAGTCTCATCTTCTTGTGCTGGGGAACTACTGCGTGGCTCTATGATGAGTCTCATGACATGGAGCATATGCTGTGCTCCTCCAAGACCACCTGTCATGGTCAGAATAATCCAGACCTCTTAAAACAAAAATGTGTCCTTCAGTGAAGCTTGAGGGGAAATGAAGAAGAGCCTTGCCTGAACACCTCTTTCCCCTCACTCTAGTTTTGTGGGGAAAGCATCAGTATAAAGGGTTGGATGGGTAGAAACAAGAGGTATTGATGCTCTAGATGTACTTCTTTCGGTGTTTCTAGAACTCTCATGCACCTGCCTGTGATGCTGGTGTTATTTTGGGGGCATGGACCCTGTTTGGCAGCAGGGTGGGCAATTGCTGTAAGGTGCTGCATACCACGGTTCTGTTAAGGAGCTGGTGCAGCTGAGTTTCCCCAGTCCTTGCTGGGTTGCTGGATCCGTAACCATAACAGCCAGGAACAAACTCTGATTTTCATCTGAGCCTTTGCTTCCATGTCCTTAGAAGGTTTAGGCAACAGACAGACATTAAGTTTTTGTTCGATTCACTGTTTCACAAAGTGCTTAAACTGGTGGTAATCAGAAGGAGCAAGCAATCTCCTCTGGTGTGTTATAATGATAAGGGGCTCCTCTTTTGGGGTCCTCTGCCACACACAAGGAAGTTGGTCCTATGCAATGAAGGTCCTAATCTGTCACAGGGTGTTTTGAGGCTTGTGATGCACTGAGAGGTTTCTTCTGGACCCAGCTGGATGAGTGGCCTGGAGGGATCATAGAGGTCCCTCCTTCAGGGATCATAACCTTGCCTTGCCCTGTCCCTGCCTGAAGCCAGTCCTTGAGCCAGAGATTATGATACTAAAGAAACTAATGACAAAACCTTTCTGCCTTTGGAATCAATAATAACAAGAGAGGCGGATGTGCCACAGCCTTTTCAAGGCGAGTATTATTCATACACCCCCTCAGACATGACTGATGTATATAAATCACAGCAGAGACTACCTCAATGTGTCCCACTCCACTCCTGTAAGAGAAGGTGCAGCTGGATTTTGTTTCTCTTTCAATTCTATTTAAAGAAGGAGAATAATCTTTAATATCATGGAAAGGCTTTTTAATCCCTCACAGACATTTCAGAATAGAAGGTTCAGGATCCCTGAAGTGAGTGGCAGATGAGAAATGCTATTCTTCCTTTCATAAATCAAAAATCAGAGCAATTTTCTTGAATTCAGTCCTGTTATTGTGGTTTTCCCTGTTTCAAATATGAGCATTAATCCTCCTCATTTTATGCCACTATGTAATTGCATTCCCGAATCCAAGAGGACAAGTTTGCCTGTTTCAGTAATTCTTATGATTTGCTGTTCCACTTGCAGCTTGGAGACTGTACAGACAAATAGGAAGAGCTCTGAACAACTCATAGTCCAGGAGACCCCCTTGGGACACAACCAGATTAGAGGCAGGCTGGGGGGAAGGAGGGAGCTGCACAGCATCTCAGCCACTGTGGATGCCTCCTTCGGACTTGTAAGCCATTACCCTTACACTGATCTGTGTAACTACTCTCCGAGGAGAATGAAACGGAGAACAAAAGTGTTAGGGTCTGACGTAAAAGTTGGGTGTATCTTATTAATTCAAGTACCATTTAAGTTCAAGTCAAAATTTGTTTGATCCTTCATCTCATTTGGCTGCTTTCATTTCCTTTCTTGCATGTTTTCAAGCCATTGACTGTCTCATTCTGCAGCTAAAGCTGCTTAGTTGGGAGGCGGGGGGCGGCGGGAGGTTTCTCTTCCTGAAATGCTCTTATTTTATTGCTGCTTGGGTCTGAATTCCCTCCTGCTCTTACAGTCAGTAAATGTTAAACATTGCTTGCTCTCAGTATTTACCTATTTTTAACCCTGACTCATTTTGTTTATTTTCATAATGTGTGCCTCTCTGCGCTTTACTTCTCAATATCCTCATTCATTTTTTTAAACCGCAGAATGTCCTCACTTATTTTCATTTGCAAGCACTTCTGTTGTTTCTATTTTTAGTTCACTTTTTAACTCCTTTTCTCCTTGTCCAGTCCTTGGGGTTATTTTTTTGAGATGTGGGAGGTTGTCTAGCCCAGGAGCCCACATCCTTCTGTATCCTCAGCTTGGAGCTGCAATCTACCTGTCAGAAACATTCACCTCGCTTACACTTTCCCCTGCAGAAATACCAGGGTCCACTGATTCATCCAATGAAACCCTAAGCATCTCATACCCCATTGTATGGCAAAGGCAGAGCTGAAAGCGTCAGGAGACAAATTATCTCCATAGCTCAGCTTACTGCTTAGAAAAAGAAAATCAAAAAGAAGATTTTAAAGGCAGATCCTATGGGAAGCCAGCATGGTTAGCAACGGAAAGAAACCCATTCCCTCCCCACTGCTAGTAATGAATCTTCTTTCCCTCTCAGCTGGTCCCAGTCCTCCCCTTGGAAAGCTAATTACCAATGTAGGGCACGCGGAAGCCGGCCATACAGCGTTAACTCCCAGACCCTATAATGAGGCAGAGTGGCAGATGCTGGGGTTATTCAGAGGTTATGGGTGACCCTCCAGCCCATGAGGGGAAGCTGTGCTGGGGGTGGGGTCACTACAAGCTCACACAGGGAGCCTGCTTGGGGGTATCTTCAAGCCAACCAACAAAGCAGCAGACAGAAGGGTTAATGCTGCTCAATAAATGAAACAGCATCAAACAACGGAGGCTTGAATCTTTCTTCCCCTGTAATATAATTTGTTGGTTGCTGGGAGCCTCCCCTCATTTAACTGGGGCTTTTCTCTCAGGCAAGTCAGGGTGGGTGCTGCTTGCACAGCTGCAACATTGATTTCCAGTTTGGAGTAGAAAAGGAGTTATTTTCTCCTCCTTTGTGTCATCCCAGAATGAAAAGGAGACAAATAAATAAAAATCCCCTCTGTGCAGAATATGACACTGAGAGACCGTTGTGCATGGCACAGCCCCCTCCTCCACGCACCCCTCACCCTCTGGATACAATGCTCCCTCATTAACTGGACTTTTCATTCAAAGGCTGTTGCCCAACTTAATTTGGAATAATTTATTGGATCGGATTCATATCAACTTAATAAGGCTTTAGTTGAGTGCAGAAAATCCATTTTTCACCAGCAGTAATTGCAAGTGATGTTAGAAGGTGACCCCCTCCAGCAGACACTGGCTTGCAATGCCACAGGGTAGGGCTTTCATGGGCATCACTGGAAGCTAGGTGGGATAACTCAAAGGTATCTCAAAGGCTTAATTCCAAACATCACAGTGTTTGTCCCCCCTTCTATCCCCCCTCCCCACATCCTGCTGACCTCTGTTGCCCACTTCTTAGGGGGTTTCTCCTCCAGCTCGAGCTTCTCAGCTCCGTATTGACGCCCCAGCTTTGCCCAGTCTTGCACCTTGTCAGACCTTCCCTTGCACCCATCCTGCCTCTCCAAACTGAGTCTTCCTTTCCCACTTCACTGCCTGCACAGCTCTTTCCTGTTCCGTGTCCAGCCCTCCCAAACGACCAGTTTCACGTACACCAGCGTTGAGGGGGAGACACCATTGCTAGCCGGTGAGGGGTGGGTATCAAGCTCTGCCTTGAAAAAGAAATGCCCACCATTCACTACAATCCCATGCCTGCTGCTCTCCTTGCTGCCCCCAGGAATTTGGAGAGGGGGGTGGAATTCTGCTACGAAGTACTTTTGAACACTGTGATTCCCTCTCTTATCCACTTGCAAATAATTTAGCCAAGCCAAAGCAGCACACCTGGAGAAGATGGGGAGAAGGGCCCATCCCCGTGGGCACAGCAGCAGGAATGCTCGGCAGTGAGCTGGTACCTTTGTCTCACCATACCACCTGAAGTGTCACCAGCACCAAGGAGCAAAGTTTCCTGAGGGATTATCCCTTCCCACGGCTGCCCGCAGTCACCGCCTGCTCCGGCAATTCAGTCTGCAGCAGCGACTCCCTTTCATGCCCCAATCTGTCAGGCTGGGGAGGGGTTAAAGGAAGAGGCTGGCCTCCCCATATGCCAGGGGCTTTTCAGTGTGTAACCCCGGAGCTGCTCAGCTGCTGTGCCTCAGCAGTGCTGACTGATAACGCTTTCATTTCAGCGGGGAGTCTGGACAATTGTTCACATATGCCACTGACTGTGCCGGCCGAAGCTCCTCACGTAAACTGGTTTTCCTCAAAGTACATCTGTCATGAAAAGGTTTTGGATGGACACATGCACATAGCAGGCTCACCTCTCCACTGTGCACATCTGCCTTCCCTGCTGCTCCTTTCTTCCCACAATATATTTATTTTAGAGGCCTGAGATGTGTAATGCCCAATGGGTAGATTTGCTGTGGTGGGGTTGCTCTCTGCCCCGCTGCCATGCCAGCTCGCTCATGTCAGGTCAGGCTGTGTCTGAAGGCTGCCAGTTATCAGTAGCCACCACTGAAGGTTAAATCAGCACTGCAGGGTTAATAGCACCAGGCTGAAATTGGCTCCAGTAGGTTGTGGTCACTGTGGGCTGCTGTTCTGGGGAGGAGCAGGGCCAGGCTCAGTGCTCTGCTCTTATGAGGCAGCTTCTGGACACCCTGACCCAGCACAGGCATCACCATGGTACAACAGTCGCTCTGACCGTATCTGGCACAGCCCAAATGAATAGGTGTGAGTATGGTTTGGTGGCCACCATGCACAACTCATGCTCAGAACAGGCAGGGAAGGCAGAGAGAGGCTGTGAAGAGACTGTGGCTTCTTCCCAGTGTTCCCAGCACCGACATGTATTCTGTTTCCACTGCCGATTAAAATGCAATGGGGAGTGGGAGGTGGAGGGAGAACAGAGAGACTTCCTTTCATAACTGCCTGAAGCCCTCTGACCTTTATTTGAAAAATTAGCATCATAATACCTGGCAGTATCGCTGTGCTGTTAATTCTTCTCTCATTGTCCTCCTGAAAGATGCAAATGGCATCACCCATTACTAATTCTCAGCATCGGAGCTCTCTTTAGGAGAAGCTAGGCAATAAGAAAGTAATTCTAAAATCAGCCTAATGGGCTTCTGCGGAACCTGAGCGCAGCTGGTGAGCCTGCCGATGTGCTCACATGCTCCTGACACAGCGGTGGGTGAATGAGTGGGCTAGCTACGCTTGCAGCAGATCATCTCTATTCCTGCTAGAGCAATAGGCTTTACCTGGTGCTAAGAGAGAAGGGGAAAAGTCCTCCTGTATCCCAAAAATGAGTAGCATTAAAGAAAGGCAGTGCAGGAACAACATCTCCCCTGGTTTTCATAGTCTTTTGTGCAGATGGAGAAGAGATTTTTCAAAAGCCCAAAGCAAACATTGACCTAAGGCTACTCTCTCTGAAGATAATGGCCACCGTGGAGAGCTTTTGCAAATCCTGCTCCCAGGCAGAGAAAAAGTGTTTCATTTGAATAAAGGGAGGGAGTGACTGAATTCAGAAAATTATAAAGCCATGAGCTGAACTATTTCTGGAAAAAATCCTGAAACAAATAATTGAAGAAAATTTTTGAAGCACCTAGATAATAAGGCTGAGAAAATTTTAAGTTAATAGGAATGTGTCAAGAATAAGTTGTGTCAACACAATCCAATTTCTTTCCTGACAGGGTAATAGGGTTTGTGGATGAGGCAGGAGCAGTCAATGTCATGTATCTTCACTTCAGTAAGGTTTACGACTTTGGGCTTATATGACACACTCATAAACAATTTAGGGTAGCATGGCCCAAAGGCAGCTTCTATAGACTGAGTATAAGGGTAGCTTAAAACTGCTCACATTTAATTGTCAAGTTGGAATGATTCATCAGCTGAGATTTTGCAGTGATCATTCCTGTAGCAGATGTTATTCAATGTTTTCATTAATGGCTCAGATGATGGAATGAGAACAAGCTTATTAAATTTGCAGGTGGCATTAATCTGGGAGGGACTGTAGGCACATTTGATGAGAATGCAAAATGCTCTTGATAAGTTTAAGAAATAGTCTGAAAATAACAGGAGACACTTTAATAAAGACAAGTACAAAGTACCCCTTAGGAAGGAATAATCGGATTCTTAAATGGAAGATGGAGATGGTGGGAGGGGTGGTGGGTCTGCTGGAAGAAAAGGGCTCATAAAGCATCACATATGCAGACTTTAGACCATAGTTACATTTTGGTGGAAAAAATCAAAGTCATATTGGGATGTATAAATACACTTTTTAAGACAAGGAAAGTGAATCTTTGCTGGAGCAAGGCAATGATGCTCAGATGCTCCTGAGACACATGGGCATCCCTGCCACCAGAGAGCTGGTCTGCAGAAGAGTGGAGGGGGAAATGGCTGGGGAAGTAATTTTCCCAGTCAGAGCACTTTAACCAATGGCTAAATGCCTGAAAAAATCCCAAAAGTAATCCTCCCCAGCAGCCTAAACTGTGTAAAATTAGGGTGCCTTCCTCCATCCTTCTCACTCCCACCCAGTGGTGCACCCCCTGTGTCACATCCTCGGGTGATGGTGTAGCCCGAGTGGCTGAAGCACCAGCCCTGCAAAAATAAACGCCTCCTTTGCAGTCTTGTCTCAGCAGCTGAACTGCCTGGAAATGAAGCCATCACTTTTTTAACTTTACAGGGGTAGGATTCTGCCCAGCTCAGTTCTCTGAACCCTCTGTACTCAACAACCCAGCCCGCTGTGGCAGCAGTCCCACTGGCCACAAGGTAACCAGTTCTCAACAAACACTTGCAAACCACGTAGATGCTGGCATCACTAAGCAAAATGGCACGTGTTTTCAACCACTGCAAATTTCACAATTCTCCTACACTTGAGCAGGGATCTTGGCCAGCTGCTCATTGCAGCATAAGTCCAATTAGAGGCTTGCCTGCTTTCCTTGGGGAGCCTGTGACCGGTGATATCATGACAAAGTCTCCCTAAAACAAGCTTGTTTGTTTTCCTTCTCTGCTCAGTTCCATTTGCTAATAAACTGCCCACACACATATTTAGTCCCATCCAATCTTATGCCTCACTACAAGTGGAATGAAATCGGTTTTCTCTCTTGTATTATGTGAAAAAAACAGATGCAACCTACGTTGTTTCTAAAAGTCAAGGACCCATTGGAATTCAAGCTGTTTTATATTGGTCTTCCTGTCTCCCACTCTCTGTTTCCTCAGAAAAAAATCATCATCTTTTTCCCCACAGCAAACACCCTGGAGCATACCCAAGCCCAGCTACACCATCTGGGTTTTGCCACAAGCCCTGGTTTCTCCAGGAGACAGTTCAGGTGCAACAGAAGAAATCCAGCTGTTCCCTATCCTGAGAAGAAAGTCCCTATTTGCTCCCCTGCTATGTCCCTCTTCCCCTCCTTTCTGCTCCAGCTCCAGAGAGGTGCTCTGGCCACCTCCTTGCTTGGTTTGATTCCAAGGTGAGCCTAGCTGCTGGGGTGCTGGAGCCATCCAGTCCATACAATGGCACTTTGTCCTCGGGTTAGTTTGAGCAAAAGGCTCTTTTTGGTGGTTTGTTCCAGGGGACAGCCCTACAGCCTGTTCTACCAGGCTGGCAGCAGTGGGGGTCTGTCATGCTGGGATGCCACACCACCAAAAGCACCACGCCATGGAAAAACAGCACGTGTGAGCTTAGATCTCATTAAACTCCTCCCAAATTCCTATTATAGGATTAAAGTAGGTAGGCTTTAGCTAATTCATTGTCACTCTTCTGGCTGTCCCCTTGGGGAACCTGGCAGTCACTTGCACCAGGAGGCTTAGATCAGCCCTAATGAGCTCACGTGTGCAAAATGTGAACCCACCGTTTATGCTGGGCACATTGTGCAGAAGAATGTGAGACTTAGCAAATGCTCACAAATGCTCACAAAGCCAGTTCAAACACTCATTTTTTACCTTAAGATACACATTTCCTTAGATAGCTTAAAATGCCATGGTGACTGCTGTTTGTTATAACACAGACAAAGGCTCTCTTGAGTGCCTAGAGGCTTTTTGGCCAATTAAGCAAAGATCTTTTGTAACCAGAGGGGTCATTCCACTGGTACAAGTCCACCTAAAGACATATGTACAGGTATTACTAAAACCTGCTAAAAGGCTAGGGGAAAACAAAACCACAAAATTGAATGTAGAGCTTTGGGAAGGGCACTTCTGTGCCCTCTATATGCCCTTGTACATTCCTTCTTAAATCATCCTTCAGGGAGAGCAGGAATGTGTCTCAGGAGTTGCCCTGAGCAGCAGCCTCAATGTTAGTGCTGTTGCTGGGCTCCTGTCTCCAAAACTCTGCTCACTCAAGAGGATAAAGAGTTGATACAATTATCCCAAAGCCTGTCCTGTTTAGATCTGTTTAGATCTCAGGTTGAGATCTCCAGATAGGGACTTTTGCTGTGGGTATTTTTTAACACTACCTTGCTGCCCTCCAACATCCATTCCGTGAGGAGCGGGATGCTCTGCAGCCGGCAATGGAGGCGTGTGCCTGTGGGTCAGACCACACAGCATCAATAATGCTGGAAAAGGGCACGTGCCCACAGCCCTGGGCACCCCTCATTGCAGAGCTGCTGCCATCACAGCACAGACCTGGCTGAATGTCTGCTGACATGCTGTTACCCTAAAAGGGCAAAGGAAATCTCTGTTGATAAGTGAGAGCTACGCAGATGTGGAGTTTTGCCAAGCGAAGGTGTTTGGGCTGTTTGCAAGAGCTGTTTCTGCTGAATAAGGAAGTGCAAGGCTGCTTCGCTGTAATGAAGCACGCTGAGGAAATGATTTGTATAATAAAAAGAACTCTGCATGAATGCACAAAGTAGGTAAAGAAGCTCTCAGAAAATTACCTTAGACAGTACGTGGGTTAAAAAGATAAGGGGGAACCTTGCATGGGGTTTAGGTTCCTGGACACCAAGCTAATGTGCTTCCATTAGTCTGTGCTGAAGTTACTAGAGCAAATAACTTTGGGCTTCAGGAACAGAGTGTGAAAAATGTGGACTTTTTATTTCCCCAGAAAGACTTTCATGAATAAAATGAGTGAGGTTTTTCAGATGTGACCCTAGAAAATCTACTAAGCATTAATTGGCTTCTACTTACTTTAAATGTTGTCTGGGAGTAGTGCACAGACTTGGTAGATCCATGTCCAAACACAAGCTAGAATTCACACTTATGTTAAGCAAAGTCGAATTGAAATTATGAACATCTCCTTTTTTCCCCACGTCCTTCCCACAAAGGTAAAGCACTAAACTGCTAACTGCACTCAAAGTAGTTCCCAGTATTTCCTATAAAGTAGGCTCTCACTTCTCTGATAGTGCTGGGGTTTTTTAAAATTTCATGCCATTTGCCTCCTTGGCTACCTGGCCCTACGCACCTCCCAGTGCCCCAGGGAAATGATATTTTCACACTTCTTTGGAAAAAAATATCATTGTAATTTTATTAGGAAGTGTGGGCTGAGGCCAGTTTGCATCTCAGCAAGGTGAACATTGGATAAGAGTCAGAGGCACCTCTGATGACAAGGATACACTGGAGAAGTCTGTGAAGCCTGGGCCTTGCCCTGCCTGGACCCCTGCAGATCTGACCACCCCTTGGCTATGTCCAAGCTCTGCCTGGCCTACGGGCTGACCCAGATCTGAAAAGAAAAGCTGTTTGTTGCAGGCCTGCTGCCAGCTGATACAGGATTTAACTTCTCTAGCTCTTTGTGTGGGGACTAAAGGTATGGTGTTTAAAATTCAGGCCAAGTCTGCCCTAGGTCAAGGCTAGGAGTGAGAGCTGGAGCTCATCCTGAACAGCAGAGATTGCCAGAGACTTGGCCTCTTGTGGTGAGGTACCTCCAGTGACAAAACTGACCCTTTCTGGCTATGGACAGAAACTTCAGGAAGAGGGTGATGGAAATGTGGTCACGTCTAAGCCTTATTTCAAGCCTGGCTATTGTTCTTATTATTTGCATTTAAAGCTTAATTTTGATTATTAGAAAGCAAGGTGACTTGTCACCATTTGTGCTGCTTGTTTAATTCTTATATCACTTCAGGTTAAAACTTACTAGGCAGAAGCACTCACTACAGACAGCATCCTACTGCCTTCCTAGTTAGCATGGAAGTGGTTCATAGGCTTTGGACTGGCTCTTGGCACAGAGGGGAACTGCAGTTTTGGTCCTGAGCTATGATGGACAGCTTCATTTACTGTTAAAACCTGCTGCTTCAGAGGTGTCTGCACATCCCTGACTCAGGGATAAGCAGGGACAGGACAAAGTCTGTGTCACTTATAGATGAAGAACCTGCATTAATTCTTGTTCCTTCCTTCAAAGCTTCTTCTCCCCAAACCTACCCATGACTTTGAATCCCACTTTTAAGGGGTGCATTTCCCTTCAGCCATGCTTCTGAGAAGTGCTGCTGTTTATCTTTGCTCCCAGAGAGGAGATCAGGCTCCAGGAACAGCTGCATTGGGAGCTGGCCTCACTTTTGGCATGAGGGGAGCTGTCAGAGCGCCCAGAGACATGAAGAGGCCAGATGCAGGAAGCTTTCTATTTACCCTAATGGGACTGAAAACATGTTTAGTAAATTGGCAAAATATACTGAGAACAGAACTCAGCACACTGGAAAATGTGGGAGTTGGCAAAGGCATTCATGGCATTAAAAGTATATATGCAAAGATGCCAAGCATTATATTTATATAACTAGCAGGCAGTGGAACATTCCCATCCCTCTGGATGGTCACCAAGGCCCAGCTCTCCAAGGGAAAGGGGTCCTCAGGGTCCCACCATGAGCTACCAAGTACTCTCAGCCACAGACATCAGTGTCCAACAGGTCAGGCAGGATGCCCACGGCCAGGGCAGAGGGCAGGCCAGCAGCCAGGTGACAAAAACACCCAAGTGGCCCTCCAGGCTGGCAGTGAAAGAGGCCAAAGAGACTGAAGAAGAACCAAGTGCTCTGTCCCTTTGGTGTGAAGATCAGATCCTGCCTCTCATCCAATGCCAACCCCATCAGCCAAGGGCTGAGGAATTTAACTTTGTCCTTGCTCTGTCACCAGTGCAAACCTACATAAATGTTTTGTCTCTTTTACACTTTCCCTTGTTTGCTCTGACTGAGCTCATACCATTTACCCACCCTTATTTTGGTGACCACCACATGCTAAGCTACAACGTTCACTGCCGTAGTGTTGAACACTCCCAGTCAGCAGGGAAAGAGGGAGCTGGCAAGCCCCACAACCAGCACTGCCTGACCTCAGCCTGACACACAGCAGGGGTGTGGGACTCTGCAAATCCTGGCACCTGGCTGTAGGCAGCAGGTCACAGCTCTCCCTCACAAGGGACTAGTTGAATGCCATGGTGCTGTGTCCCCACCACGTACCCCACGCACAGCAGACTGTCAGAATGGTGCTGCACAAGACTGGCCCTGGATCCTGCCGACCCTGAGCAGCTCCCGCTAACTCCCACTTTTCTTATAACGTGCATTTCCCTTCTTTTGGTTCCTCCTGCATCAGACTCCTTGAGGACAGCATCCTGCGGGTGCCCGTGGCTCCTCACTGCCCAGTTCACATTGACTCAGTAGGGTATGGCAGGGTGCTGGGACAGGTTATTTCCCAGGAACTCGTGTTTTCCCTAAAAGAATCTTTCCTGCTGATACTACAGTCAGGTGCAGGACAGCCTGTTGCAGCCTACCCCTAACAAGCACAATTTTGCTTGCAGAGGGGTGCTCCAGTGTACTGCAGACACCAAGGGACATTGAAGAGTAACTTATTTTTTTATGTAAATCTTGGCTTCCAGTGAGCAAAGGTGCTCCCTTTCCCACACTGCAGTTGCTGAAGAAGCCTTGGGTTTGGTTCACTGTTTATGAATTTTTTTCTATGTTTCTGTCAAATAAACCACTACCATCAGGAGGAAATCTGTCACTGGTGTATGAACGCATCCTGGTTTCTTCTGGGAGAGCAACTGGGTGCTTGTGAGTTTGGTGTCAGCGAGAATGGGGGAGAGGGGAGCTACACAGCCCAGAGCAAATGGCCACAGGCCAGGGAGATGCACACCAGCAGTGATGGCTGAGCAGGGAACACCCACCTCTGGCAGAAACTGTTCCTCTGAGGTGCTTCTGCAGTGGCAGTGGTGGAGCAGTGACTGCCCTGGAAGGTGACCCTGCTGAAAACTTTACTATCACCAGCAGGAAGCCCTGAATTTGAGCTTTCAAGATGAGGAGACAAGGTGGGCATGCTCTGGGTGAGGGTCTGCAAACCCTGCTTTAGCTGCACTGGTACCCAGGCTGGGAGAAGCTACAGGCAGACAGCAATAGTCTGTTGTGTGTGACCAACCAAAAACTCAGCAAAGCACAGGAGCTTGCTTGGCAGCAGCCCTGCTGTGGCACAGATCACAACCAGTGACACGAGTGCCTCTGAGAAGGGCACAGCTGTTGCCCAGGGAAGCTACACCTGCAGCAAACCACCAGCCCCAGCTCTAATGAGGGTCCTGCTTTGCATATTCACCTTCGTGGTCATGCAGAGTGCTGTCCTGCATGGCTGTGGCTCTGAAAGTGCCACGCAGGCAAGAGATCTGTGGTGGATGCTCTGCCCATTCTGCTGGAGCCTTCCAGCTGTTGACAGCTGCCTGACTTTGTCCAGGGGCCGAAGCAGTTAACTACAGAAACAGCTGAAATTTTAAACTAGGTGGCCTATATATGCCAAGAAACATTCACAACAGCTCTTTGATGTTAAATTTAATCTGTAGTATGCTGTGCGAGTACGGTTGGCTGTGCATCTCGTATAAATTAATTACAAAGACCTCGTCATGCATGCAGAGAGCAGCGGGCAGCACTATAAACACTGCGCGCAGTCATTTAAGGTCGCGGGGGGAAATCCTGCTGTGAGGCTCTGCCAAGGGGGCTTTTCCCCCTCTTTGGGAGGACACCCTGGGCATCACAGCTTCTCTGACTGGTGAGCTGTGGTTAGAGCACATGGGTTTCTCCCTCCATCCTTGTCAACTCCAGTGGGAGGCACAGAGCCCCTTCCTCAGTGACCAGCACCCTGGGATGATTCAAAGATGAGACATGCACTTGGTCTGGATTCTGGGGATACACTTACTCTTTAAAAAAAAGATGAGAAGAAAACTAGTATATCTGGGAGCTGTTCCAGAAAGGGGCCATCCAGAATCACAGGGAGGCTGTAATGGGGTCACTCATTGGAGAGAGTGCCATCAGGACGTGGGCTGGTGTGTGCTGCATGTTCTTTGAGCAAAGTACCCCAGGAAAATGAGAGACACTTTCTTAAGACACCTGTGCTTGGCTGTGGCACCTGGTTCAGTCTTCTTGCAATCTTTCACTCTCAGCCTTGTACCAACAAGCTCTGAAGTCTTTATCTTGCATCTTAAAAAGTAAATTGCTGCCTAGCTGTTGTTGGGATGTGGGGAACGCACATTCCACCTGTACCATGCATACATCCCAGGGATGTGCCAGCCCCCAGATCTGGCTCATGAGGGGCCCCAGCAGCACCTTGCTTCCCTGCTTTACAAAAAGAGACAGGCAATGTCGTTTTCAGAAAGCAGAAGTCATCTCCTTTCTTTCTCCCATCCTTCTGACCTGGAACTTCAGCAGCGGAAATCAATTAACACAAAGGAGAAGCATCTCCCATTCTGTCAGAGATTAAGCCAAGGAAATCTCAGCCCACAAAGTGAGAAAAGCAACAAACAACCAGAAGCTAGAAGTTAGAAGGGAAAAGCTCATGCAGCCTCATATTTGTCAGTGAAAAACTGCTGCAGTGCCTACCCCAACATCTGGTGTTGATTACCTACCCATCCTTCTCACAGCATTTTGTAATCATTAGCTAAATCAGCCACTTTAACATGGAAAAGGGAGCGGGAGTATGCAGGCACCAAGGGCACAGGCTGCTGGGGTGTGCAGGGCACAGTGTGGGGGCACTGGGTCTGGCCTGGGGTGCAGCTTGGGCACATGACTGCTGGCAGCCTGGCTGCCTCTTCCCCACCTCTGTGGTTTGAAAACACCACCACTGAGGTGGGACCTGAGCTTTCCCTCCACCCCAGAAACCCTCAGCAGCAGATGGCTGGGAGATGGCTGGGGGTGTCCAGGCAGGGAGAGAAGCTCCTTACTCCTGGTTTCACTGGCATGGCAGCACGGCCACTCTGCAGTGAGAGAATGCATTGGCTGCAACTGGAGTATGTAGCACAGCTGACCGTGGAAGAAAGGACTCCAAACAAGGCTTAGTCACTAATTTTCCAACTCCAATCAAAGACGACAGGGCTGGGAGGGAGCGCTGTCCTTGTTTCTATATGTTCCTTTATAGCTTCTATTGTTGCAGCCCCTCAGAGGGACTCACAGCCTTCCAGATGGGCAAGAGCATTACCAGACCCCAGTGTGGTGCCTAGGTTTAGGGGAAATCCCACTTTGCCCCATTAGTTCTGAGAGCAGCTACAGGCTAACAGCAAAACTTTTGGATCACTGCTCTCCACAGCCCTCTTCCCCTTTCCCACTGCTTCCTCCCTCCTGTTTTTGGCCAGGAGACTCACTCATTAGGGTGTAAGCCAGGCTCCCTCAGGTACCAGAGGACAGGCAGCTTGTGTCATCTGCCTCACCTTTGCCTGTACCCCCAAAACAAGGCACAGGCACCTCTTTTCCTGTGGGCAGCTCTCCATCAGCTTTGCTTTCCCCAAGGAAAAGCCACAGCAGGTGCCAAAGATGTCAGAGGGGCTGCAGTGGCCTCCCCTGAGTGCAGCTCACATCCCTCCCTGCTGCCAGAGGATGTCAGACGCCTTTTCCTGCTTTGCAGCAGCCACAATCCCGGCGATAAAGCCATTGTGGTTTCCAGCTGTGGGTGAGGAGACAGTGGTGGCTGCAGAGCTCTGGACAGGAGGGAAATGGCAGGGACAGGAGCTGCAGCCCCCACAGCACAGCCCACTGCCCACCTGCCCGCTCTGCTCACCACCACAAGGAAGCAGAACCACAGCACAAGGAATAATCATGGACCATTTACAAGCGGCAGCCATGTGGAAATCTAATCCCAGGTATAATCACTGCTCTGCTGTCACTGCCACAGCACTTGAGATTGCCAGCAGGCAACAAAGCCTGCTGGGATGATATCTGCTGACTCTTAGCATTGCCACACTTCGACAGTCAAGTCTCAAAAACCAACTCTCTCCATTCAAGATTCACACTTCTGTCATATCCCACACATGGCTTGTTCATTTTTCTTGCAGCAAATTGGGTTGCTCTGCATTTGCTGAGCACCAAGGAGGGTTTGGGAGGTAAATTGCCCAGGGTGGGAGGCTTGAGACAAATGCAGAATGTTGATCCAGGAGATGACCCCGTGGTGTCTCATCTATTAATAGGAGATGTAATATACATATGCTTCCAAAGCAGCTCCCTGTGAAAACTGAATGTAAGACCTTTAGATACAGAAGCCACAAAGCTGCTACTCCTGGGGTGAAGGAAGACACTTGCTGTCAAAAAAAGCACAGCAAGGTGACCTGTGGGTTGAAACACAGACTCAAACAGTGTGTTGGCTGGAGACCTCCAGCATTCAGGAAGATAACTTCTGCAAAGCAGCTTTAGGGTAAAAGCTAGTTCTGACTGCCTTTCTGGAAAGTAGGCTATGGCTATGGAACTGAAGAAGCTGTGATGGGTAGAAGAGCTTGGACTACACAGTCTAAACATCGTCCCTGATCTTGCAGCTCATAAATCTACCACTCAGCACATTTTCTGTAGCATCTTTCAAAGGAAACAGCAGGAAGGATTTCCGAGTGTGAGAAAATGACAACCGAAAGGGTGAAAATTGAAGTCAGCAACTATCTCAACATGCTGCAGGGACAACGAGACAATCTCAGATGTACAGCATAAAAGGACTGAAAAGAGGACTCTCATGGATGCTCAGAGGGGCTCAGTTGCTGGGGTGAGTAGCTGGGGGTAAAAGCAGCTATAGGGTAACAGCAAAACAGCATTGTAGAATTCTGAAAAATAAGGGTGGCAAGCCAAAGGGGTGTGGGACACTGCTGAGAGGCAGGAAAAAGAGGGAAAAAAATATTGCTCTGTTCTGATGTGACGTTCTTTCACAGGGGATGGAGTCTGTGCCCAACCTGCTGAGATAACAAAGCTTCTGCAGGAGCCTTGTGCAGGCGCTGGAGCCCCTTTCAGTGACACTGGGTACACACAAGACTCCCTCTGGCTCCTTCAGATGGTACTCTGGGAATAGCTTTTTCACTTTAATTTTTGTGTTTTACTTTGTTTTGGGGTCTTGGTGGAGGTTTTTTCCCTAAAAATGTGATTTCATCAAAGACATTGAGTATGTCTTACTCTGCTTCAGATAAAATTTGCAGAGATTGTTTTTAAAGTTTGTATCCCAATGACAATTTTTCTGCTTAATTATGTATACACAAAATTATTTAAAAGACAGAGATTCAAATGCAACCCTTTGCAGGCCCTGAATCAAAATGCCTTGACCTGAAACAAGTTTTTGAGATTTCCTTGAAAGAAGAGCAAAAAGTCTGTGCCGATATGGAACCTACTTTTTGCTCTTTCTAGGCCTCGCCACTTATCACAGATCAGAAAACACAATTTTCACAACAGCGTATTTTTTCCCTGGAAGCCTGTCCATCTGACTATGCAGCACCCTCAAAGAGCAGCCTGGGGACACAGACCCTGCACCAGATCTCCGTGCTCCCCTTCCAAGACAAAAAGGCTGCCTTGCTGTTAAAGAAGCTTGTGTCTTGTTCCTGGTGAAGAAAGGGTCCCGTCATCACCTTCACGCCCCAGTCCAACCTCAGGGGCAGAATCAGTTCCTCTCATGAGAAGTGATCCTAGCCCAAATGGTACGTGCTGTCTTGCAGGACCTGTGGAGTGGACTCCAGGGAACAGATGGCGAGAGCTGTGAGAGGTGCTAATAAAAAACCAGAGACACCTACAGAGTATTGATTATTTTGGCTGTTCCACAGTTGCAGGCAGCTGCCTGCTCCATGTCAGCCTGCTGCCTCCCCTCCCCAGGCTCAGAGGGACGTGCTGAGCTCTCCAAGTCCTTTCCACCCAACACCTCACAACGTAACTAACTAAAGTAGATCTGCACCCATCGGGTGCTGTGTAGGCAAAGGGCTTGCTTGAAGATGGCTCCAGGCTCCAGCCCCTTGGACAGGGACCACCTTCACTTGCTGGGGTCCAGGAGGGGACATCTGAGGAAGCAGCACACCCCTCTGCCAGCTCTGGCCCCTCACAGCAGCCTGCTCTCCCTCTCTTGCCTC
>VWZT01015356.1:691-16736 GCA_013397055.1 Pachycephala philippinensis
ACCCCGGGTGAAGGGCCGCGGTGGATCTCGTTTCTGAGGGATAGGGAGGGAAAATAGTGCAGTTACGTTTCTTCCGTCTTGCTTGCTTCCCTTCGAGTAGGTTTTTTACAGCTGGTTTGGAAGTACGCTTTCCAGTTCCATATGCTGCTGCCGTTTTTTGGGGTTTTTTTTTGTGGGGGGGTTTTTTATGCTTTAGGTGGTTTACCTAGTTTGCAGGGGCTGCAGAGCTCTCATGTTTTTTGTACAAGCTATACCTGTTCGTGCAACAGGCGACTAAGTACTTCATTAAAATAATGGGCCCGCCAATCTAAAGGGTTTTTCTTCTTGAACGCGAGTTGCAGAGACAAAAAAATACAGCCAGACTACCGTACGAGGTGTTACACATAGTTACATTTTCTAAGATCGTGTCACATGGGCGTTATTTGCCATTCTGAAAGTAGTGTATCTCTTACTGTAAATTTCACTTTGTACTGTGGAGTAAGAATGTTCATAGGAACCTAAGTAAAATCAGTAGCTACTACAGATGTTCAGGGGACTGAGTTTAACGTGAAGTTCCTCTGCTGTGATCAGGTGGAGTAGTTAAAGACCTGAAGCAGTGCTGGGAGCACCAAATGGACCTTGTGGGCTTTAAGTGGCAGGTATTGTTTACATGGTGGTTAGCATGGAGCTCTTTTTATTGTTCCAATCACCAATTTACAGTGCTGGCAATACGATGCTAATTACTACTGTTCCAGTAGTTTTCCAGTGTAGTCGTTAGCTTCATCTTATTTTTTATGTAAATGACCAAAATGCCCAAAGAGAAGGGTGTAAGAATCAGTGCTAACTGGACAACACTAGGTATCAATAAAGTAAAAAGTTTAAAAGGCTATATTTTCAGTTCGCCATTGTCACTGAAAAATATTTACTTGGGAACAAAATCAAAGAAATTGAATCATTCAAATCTTTATATACAAAATAACTTTTGTCATTATGTAAATCTTTTGATCCACTTGTAATTTATAGCTTTGGTTTTAGCTTTGTCTTAAGCTGCAAACTGGTGTCTAAGAGATAAAAGAATGTCGTTAACATTCTTGGAAAATTATGCTAATGGCAATGCAAGGGGTAAAGAGATCCTTTTTTATTATCTTTTTTTTTTTTCTTCTTCTTAATACTGAAACTCTCATTAAGCAGTCATTTGCATTTGTGGTTTGTTTTTCCTCCTCCATTCCCCAGCGTAAATCTGAGGACTGTTTGCCTTTTCTCTCTGCAGAAGAGAAAACAAACATTAAATAATGGAGGGGAAGCTTTCTTTCAAGACAGCTCAACCGTTTGTTGGATTCAGCAACACTCAAACCATTCTAAACCAGGTCAAGCCATTCTTTTTGTTAGAAAGCATACAGAGAAGAAAAAGAAATATAAAGTTTATCTTTCAGGCAAAAGAAAAAAGGTTCTCTTGACTCTGGGATAGGTGCAGCTATATTTAGTTAATGATTATGTTTATTTTGGGAAGGTTGCAGCAGCCAATTTCATTTTGCGAGAGCATGAATGTGCCTGTTGCTGGTGTCAGTCTGAAGGCTTTTTCTTCCTGTGTTTTGATGAAGTACCATTGAATCTCATTGTAACCTGCACTGAGGGGATGGGAAACATGGTTTTTTTTTTTTTAAGGGAGGCATGTTTAACTGATATGAAAATCTTAATTGGAAGGGTCAATAAGGCTTCCCTATATGAGACTTAAGTAGCTGAAGCTGTGTGCATAATGGATATGTAAACATGACAAATAATCACATGCTATAGGATAAATTTGTTTTCCCCCTATTAATTTATCTAACATAGCAAAAGGAAGAAAAGATGAGGGCCCTTAACTTGAATTAATGATGTGGATGCGGCCAGTAATGGTAAAATGGCACGTAAAATTTTCAAACTAGATAACGTACCACTATGAGAAGAGGTATATCTTTGACTAGCAAGATATGTTGTCGTGGAACTAAAGCTTATTATAAAGAATGATACCAGCATGATAAGTCTGTTTAGAAACTGATGTATCAGTGGAACTCTTGCAGGGACACCTCTACCAAAAAGGAGGTCATTACCATCAGGGAGTTGTGGATGTTTACAGCAACCTCACCATTACCACCTTGAAACCCCTGCTGTAACAGTTAGTGGTGCTATTTCTGTGTTTGCTACCAATTGTCTGCCAGAGACAATTGCACTCACTGCAACAGAAATAGCAGAAAACATTATTTTTTAGTATTTCAGCCAGCTCTTAGCAGAACCAGCTGCTTTAGCCTGGGTGGCCAGTGAAAAAAGGCTAAAGCTAGAACAGTCCAAGATGATGATCAGGCTTTATGATCAGGCTTCTGCATAAAAAACCAAAACCAAAACAAGAAAAATGTTCTTTCATGGGTCTAGGGAAAACATAAAGAAGTGAACTTGCCATCTACAAGTCCCTGGGCTCTGATGAGATACACTCATAAGTGCTGAAGGAACTAGCAGACATGATTGGTAGGCCCCTCTCAGATCTTTGAAAGGTCATAGCAGTCAGGAGAGGTGCCAGAATACTGGAGGAAAGCAAGTACCACCCTGTTCTTCAAAGGGGGCAAGAAGGAGGACCCAGGGAGCTACAGGCCAGTCAGTCTCATCTTAATCCCTGAAAAGGTGATGAAATGCATCATCCTGGAGGCCATGTCCACACACGTGGTAGACACAAAAATGATGAACAGTAGTCAGCCTGCTTAACCAACCTGATTGCCCTCTATACTGAGACAAAAACCTGGGTGCCTGAAGGAAGAGCAGTGGATGTTTAGCTGGACTTAGAGCAAGAGTTTTGACACTGTTTCTGGTGATATCCTCATAGGCAAGCTCCGGAAGTGTGGGCTGGATGACTGGACAGGGAGGTGCAGTGAGAACTGGCACCTCACTGTCCGCTCATCCAGCCCACACTTCCTGAGCTTGAACCACAGATCCCAGAGGGTTGTAATCAGTGGCATAGGGTCTCGTTGGAGGCCTGTCTCTAGTGGTGTTCCCAAAGGTTACATACTGGCGAAGTATTGTTTAACTTGTTCATCAGTAACTTGGATGAGGGGGCAGATGCCTCCTCAGCAAGTTCACTGATGACACAAAGCTGAAAGGAGTGGCCAGTACCACAGAGTACAGAGTGCACAAAGCTGTGCAACACTTCAGAAGGACTTCAACAGGTTGGAGAGGTGGGCAGACAGAAACTGTCTGAAATTAAACAATGTGTTCGGTTCTGGGCTCCTGAGGGCNGCTCCTGAGGGCAAGAGAGATTTGGAGCTCCTGGAACATGTCCAGCGGAGGGCAGCAAAGATGGGGGCTGGAGCATCCCAGTGATGAGAAAAGGCTGACGGACAGGGCCTATTCGGTCTGGAGAAGACAGAGAGGATCACATCAATATGTATAAATATCTGAATATCTGGCAGGTGGACATCATGAGGATGGAGCCAAGCTCTTCTCTAGTAATGCTGAGCAATGGGTAGAAATTGGAACACAGGAAGATCCACCTGAACANCAGAAACTGTCTGAAATTCAACAATGTGTTCGGTTCTGGGCTCCTGAGGGCAAGAGAGATTTGGAGCTCCTGGAACATGTCCAGCGGAGGGCAGCAAAGATGGGGGCTGGAGCATCCCAGTGATGAGAAAAGGCTGACGGACAGGGCCTATTCGGTCTGGAGAAGACAGAGAGGATCACATCAATATGTATAAATATCTGAATATCTGGCAGGTGGACATCATGAGGATGGAGCCAAGCTCTTCTCTAGTAATGCTGAGCAATGGGTAGAAATTGGAACACAGGAAGATCCACCTGAACATGAGGAAGAAGTTCTCTACTAATTGAGCACTGGAGCAGGTTGCCCAGAGCAGTTGTGGAGTCTCCTTCCCTGGAGTACTCAAAAGCAGTCGAGGCAAAATTCTGAGTACCATGCCCCAGGGGATCCTGTTTGAGCAAGGAGGCCAGTGACCTCCAGTTGTCCTCTCATTACCTGTCTGTTAAATGGGAACAATGCTTTCCCTGAAGTAGGTGAATCCAGGAGGGAAGGTTACCCTTTAACCCTCTGTTTTTCTGCGGTAGGTAATGAAATGAGTGTACCATACTCTACTGTATGTGGAGCGTGTCTCAGCCTGGTATGATTGACGACAAAGTCAATTGGAGCTCGTTCGAGCTTTTCCTTCTCTTGTGGAAGAGTTAATTACTATTTAATTTAAAAGTAAAACTTACATTCAAGTACAACTTTTATGAATGTGCTTGGTACTCATGCCCATTTCCCCTTAGCCTTTTCCTTTTCTGGAGGCATGCTCATCTGTCTGCATTCACAGGTTTAAAAGATTGAGCCTGTTTCAAAGTAGCTTCATTTGCTCTAAACTCTCAAGGTTATTTTTGTGAGTGTGATGTTGAAAAGACAATATTCAAGTGAAATCTTTTCAAGGCTAAATTGAGGGTAATAACAATCTCCTTGGTCAAAAGGGCCTTTCTAAATACATTCCAGAAAAAAGCTGGTATGTGAGAAAGGTGAGCTGGCTTGCAGAGATAATGTGTTACTGTTCTATTTATTTTGTAGTCTCTAAAGTTCTAGAGTTTGGTTTGATGTCATATTTTACGAGAGAGAAGAAACATGCTGTGGTGTTATCTTCTCCCTTTGTTCTTTTCAGGCTGCCATTGTACTTCCCAAGCAAATAGTCCCAGTTGTGTGTGTATGTTTCTACAAGAGTAACACTCTACACCTGATTTTGTTGAATTTTTTCTTAATAGTTTCTGAGCCTCTGCAATTTCTCAACATTCATTTCAGTTCAAATCCTCTCTTCTGAAGTGCTTGCCAAATCCCACTAGCTTTGTGTCAGCTGCAGATTTTGTAAACATACTCATTACTGAAGAAATTTAAAAGACTATTAGAGAGAACCATGCCCAGAATAGATTTCTCTGGTACTCTGATGTGTCCTCAGTTAATAAGCATTCATTCCTGGGTCTTGACCTGTTGTTGTTCCGGCATCCCGTTATCTTCTTGTGTGCCTGTAGTAAGATGATTTGTTTTCTAGTTCTGGCTCTTCGTGTCCTGTTGAACAGCCTTCTGGAAGTGGTCAAACATCTTTTGTTCAGTGGAGCAAACCCAGAATTCTGAACCAATGCCTGATTTCTTATAGAATCCATTTTACTGTTCTTCCTGTGGTTAATAGCGCTCTTATGGCAAATGTGAATTTACCCATCTTTAAACATTCTCTGAGTTTGCCTCTTAAGACACAGGTAAAATCTATCACAATTAACTTATTCTGGTGTTCCTTTTTTAGAATCATGCTAATTACAGGGCAGTGTCAGAATACATAAAGAAAACTACCACTGTAGAACTTTGATTGGGAACTTAGTTTGGGAAAAATAATTTCTTTACTGTATGATTACAAAGACTATGGTGATTCAGTGAAAAACAAGTTTGGAGGACAATGGGTTTTTTCTTCAACTAAGACTCAAGTCAAGCCACTATTCAAAGAATGGCATGTATTACATACATGTAATACATGTTCTAGGTTGAAATACACTGTTAGGTAAGAAAGGAAGTCTGTTTAGGCAGTGAATATTGTCAGCCTTTGAAAAGCATGAGTCACACTGAAAATTCTGTATAAATCACAGCTGCATACCAGGGAAATCTTACGACTGTTTGAATAGTAGAATTTCCCATAACTTGTTTTTTTCTTCTCCATACCCTTTTCTTTCCTCCAATCAAGCTTGAGTTGTGTTCCTCTCTTTTTTTCCTCACAAGTGTTTATCTTTGCACTTTTCTCCTTCCTTTTTTACAGTTACCTGATTTTTTTCATTTGCTTTATGTTTTCTTCCAGAATGTTTTTTTCCTTCATCAGTGCTGTGTAAGCCAGTGTTACGCACAGTGGAATTACACTATGTAAAAAATACTTATTTGTATAAGCTACTGCTCACTGTTTAAACAATGTTTGAGAACCAGTTATGGCTACTTTCTTATCTTCTTGAACTATGGACTTGGTTTTGCTGAGATACAAGCATATTTAAGGCAGTAGAATCTAAGTAAAGCTGAATTTGGCAAAAATTTTCTAACTGCTGTTAACATGACTTTCATCCTCCCTAAATATGTATTTTTTCTCATACTTCATCATATGAAAGGGGATATTCTTGTCCTGGCAACCAGGAAAAAAAATTAAATGGCAGAGACAAAATAGAAACTACTTCTCATTCTCTGAAGAGAAAAATGTAGATTTTTTTTTTTTGCACAGTATTTTTCTGGGGTCCTGTTGCCTGTTTCATGTGTGCTTAGTTTTCAGATTACAAAGCTGTGAATCCACAAGCAAGGCATGGGTTATATCAATATTTTTTTTTAAATTCTCAAGCAGTAGAATATGTTTGCAACCTCTCAGTCACGGTATCTGTTTTCACATAATAAAATAACAACGGAATACAATTAGAACATACTGGTAAATTTTATAAATCAGTGCACTGTATGAAGTAGCAGAATATGTTAAGTTTCTTTCCTACCTAAATGTGTAACATTTGAGACAAGTCCTGGAATGTCTTATTAGCCTTCTTATCTCAAAAATGTATTTTATCAAAAATCAACCTAGTGAGTATGATGATAAGGGAAAACAACAGTAAAATGGGGAGGGAAATGGTCTATTAAGAGAGGATTGTGTCAGTATTTTCTTAAATATGTTCTCAGTGTGCAAGGGCAATTTTATTGTGTACCCTAACACAGTTTTCCCAGGTGAGTGACTGCTATCTGCTCAGTTACACAATTTGATCAGAAGTACCAAAGGCAAGTAGCAGATCTGGGATGAGTAAGTTTTTCTAGAGGCTATCAAATACCTGGATAAATTGGAGCCATCTCTGCTGCTACTCAACTTGCAGAGTAATGACAAGATAAAGTCTTAAGGGTGTTCTGTCTGTGCTCCCCTATGAGCTCATTGCTAGCTGTTATAAGGAAGTAGGACTCTGGAGATATTTTTATTTTCTATTTATACTTCTTCCTTACTAAATCAGATGCATGAACATGAAATACAGCTACTCAAGAAGGAAGGTATACAATTTAAGATGTGAAGTTTTGAATTCAGCTGGCTTTGTCAATATGCAGACTTTTTCTAATTTAGTGTTCACACTCTGGTTAGGACGTAAGAATAGTTTGCTTCTGTTTAAAGCTAAACAGATCTTAAAGCTAAAATAAATCCTTCATCGTGGGATGGTGTACAGGATAGACCATTCAGTAATGCCAATGGAAGAAGATGTCAGCTTTCTGCCACTCTTGCTTACATTAGTCACTGCTTCTAGCGATCTGCTGACGCAGCAATTCATATGACCACTCTTTAACACAGAAATTCAGATAAATCAGGTTTATTTTCACTGGTGAGGTAAATTGGGTGTGCTGGACATGACCCAGCAATGTGCACTCAGAGCCCAGAAAGCCAAACATGTCCTGGGCTGCATCCAAAGGAGTGTGGGGAGCAGGAAGAAGCCCTGCCCCTTTGCTCTGCTCTGCTCTGCTCTGGTGAGACCCCACCTGCAGTGCTGCATCCTGCTCTGGGCTCCCAGCACAGGAAGGACATGGACTTGTTGGAGCAAGTCCAGAGGAGGCCACCAAGATGATAGAGGGATGGAACAGCTCTCTTTTTAGGAAGGGCTGAGTGAGAGAATTATGTTTGTTCAGCCTGGAGAAGAGAAGGCTTTCTCATTGCAGCCTTCCAGTACCTGAAGGGAGCCTGCAAGAAAGATGTAGAGACATTTTACAAGGACAGGCTAAGGGGGAATGGTTTCCAGTGGAAAGTCAGGAGGTTTAGATTAGGTACTAGGAAGAAATTCTTTCCTGTGAGGCATTAGAACAGGTTGCCCACAGTAGCTGTCGATGTCCCATCCCTGGAAGTGTTCAAGGTGAGTTTGGATGAAACTCGAAGCAACCCAGTCTAGTGCAAGGTGGTGCTGCCCATGGCAGGAGTTGGAACTAGATCATCTTTAAGGCTCATTTCAATCCAGGCCATTCTACCATTCTATGATACGAGCCAACCCATTGCATTTTGGCAAAGTAATGGTGCTGCAGGCTGTGTTTTTGACATGTTACAGAGAACTTCATTCGTAACAAGAAATGTGATAGGTGAAGGCAACTTTTAATCCAACAAAACAGGAGATTCCAGAATCATCCAGTCATAAACAGGGTATTTGCATACATACAAGGGATTAATAACTCTGTGAAAAAATTGTAAATTCACATAGTCTATCTTAGCCAGGAACATTCCTATGTTAAGAAGATACCTGTGTTCCTTTTAGAAACCCTAATGAGTTGTTCAGCCTTTTTACATGTTTTGTACTGTATGACATATAAATTCTGCTACTTACCGTGTAAGGGCTTCATGTTCATTGTTGCAGTGACTTTGCCTGCTGTCTCTGAGAGCTAAAGGCTGGCCTTTGCCATCTTGTTCAGTAACCTGTACATGTTAAACTTAACCGTTACAGAGCATTGTTTTAATACATGATGTTTTAATCTGCTTGAGTCATGTACTTGAGTTAACTCACAATCATGTTCTTGACAGCTTCTGGGTAGGATAAGTGGTAATGATACTTACTGTCCAGTTTGTCTTGTGCAATAAATGGTAAGTTAGCTGAGGTAGCTAAGAGATAGTTAGCCTCTGGCAAAGAAAGTTCTCAGAACAGCTGTAACTACATACTATCTTTACAGCTTGGAAAATCTTCATACTTTCAGAAACTTAGGTATAAATGCAGAAAAAAAGGTCTGTCCGTAGATGAAATTGTGAGGCTCAGCACAGATTATTCTCACCAGCTTTGCTAGAGACCTCCTATGAAAAATTACTAAACTCTTCAAGGTTCTACTAGGCTCAAATAGTCCTCCTCTCATTACAGCTTTGATACAAATTTTAGTAGTTTGAAATAAAATATTTTAACAGGACACTACCCCATGGGTAGGCTCCCTCTCCCATAAATCATAAAACATGTTCCTGGAATTGGCCCATTAGATTCTTAAGTGTTTGGGGAGATTAAACTACTGGGTCTAAGTTCAATGGTGCTGTTCCAGTTTAACTGTGATAGCTGGGGTGTGGATGTGGCACTGTTTCTTAAGCCAAAACCATGCAGTGGTTTTAGCTGTGGGGCTTTGTGGATGTCTAGGGATATGGAGACTCTGTTACTGCCAACTTCACAAAGTCACCCTGTGCTTTCCATGAAGAGAAAATACAGCCTGCTGAAGAGACTTTACACCATGGGATGCTCCGTTGTCCTGGCTGGCAGAAGGCAGAATGGTCTGTGTATTAGTAACGTCTTTAACTGCTGCAGCAGTTTGCTGCAATGCTTATGTGTCACAGTCCTGTATCTCTTGCCATGCACTCTTTAATGCACAGGTGGAATATAATATATGTGTGAGACTGTCACCACAATCAAAACATTGTGTTCTGCCCCACCTGATTGATTTTTTTTTTTTAAAGACTTTTAAGAACCTTTATCAGTCCAAAGCCTCTAACTGTCTCAAATGTAGATGTGTCTAGCCTCATGGTCTTCAATTCTTTTCCTAAAATAGAAAATAATCAGAATTATATTTTAATGAAAAACTGTTAGTAGGGTTATAAACTTGGTTTTTTAATGTTTTCTGTAACTAAAGGAGCAGAATTGGGTATAACTTTTGAACAGTCTTAAAATAACCCATTTCTAACTACTCAGAGGACTTAGAAGCCTGTTGCACAGAACTTATCAATGGTTTTCAAATATTTCTGTTACCAACTGTCGCAAAACAGAAATTGTTTTCCTCCTTTCACTGCCTCTAGGGTGTATAGAACACATGCAGTTAACCAGCCATTCTAAATCTCTGAAAATTTACAACTTACTAAAAATACCTGGGACTTACTTTTCTGCAAAATTAATGACTTTTTCCACTATAAAGTTTGTATAGAATGACTTGCTTAGAGCAGTAACATAACAGAGCAAAACAACTGTCAGGTTAATCCCCGCAGCAGAGAGTGGAAACCTAGGAAAAAGTTGTCATCACTTGTTATGTACCTAGTTGTAGAGGTGTCATAAAGTGTCTTAAGTGACCTGAGAGTACTTGAAGAGTATTAATACTAGACAATGAGGAGAAAGATGCAACTAAATCTTAACATACTAGTATCTGGAAAGTAGTTCAGTTTAATACCTCAGAGTTCATTTGTTCAGGATAAAAGATGAAAGTATCAAGGAAACTAAGCCATTGTGTAACTGTGGATTTGTACTGGAGAGGTGTTTGTCTAATAGGGATTTAACTCTAGTGCACTCGCTAATTTCAGTAAATATAAAGGGATGCATTTAAATGGGTCATCTCTGATTAGAAGCTTTGGAAGGCAGAGTGATTCCACTCCAGGGAAGCCAATGAGCTACGTAAACTTACACTCCTTAGTTAAAAAGAGCCTGATATTAATATTCTGGGCAATGAAACTAGGTTGATATGTTGTTGTTATTATTATATTGTCCATAAGGCTTATAATTTTGTCAGTTGTTTCCTGTATTTTTTATTGGCCCACTGTATTTACTTCCTATTTATCAGGGCAAATGGATTTTTCTAAGTGTGTCAGGGGTACAATCCTCTGCCTCACTGTTGCCTCCATGCATTCTAATGTGTGCTAACAATAACATTAAGGACTACGGCTGTGCACCTTTTGCCCCCGACTGCCATCTGCCTTTTCACCAGGCCCAGTACTGTGAACAAATTATCAAGCAAAGCAAGCTGTCAGTGTGGTATGCCTGGGTATAAGTGTAGGTTGACATTTAGGTTCATGAATGTTAGTATGTGTGCTGTACAGATTGGTAAGCAGCACAGGTGCATAATTGTCTTAAACTTGCTCAGGAGGCTTTCAAAAAATGCAGAGAACCTGCATTCTGCTGGTGAACCTCTAAGATTGGATGCATTAAGAATAATTAACAAGGAAGAAAACAAATTTTTGAGTGGATAGATGCAAGCAGACTGAGATAGCAGAATAATAAGACAACCATCCCCCCAGTGACCAAATAAAGTGACATTTAAAAGCTAACTGGAAACACATACTGGAGTGCTGTGTAAGAAAACCCCAGGGACAAGGAAACAAATACAATCTGTTACAAAAGATACGCTAATATGTACATGTAAGGGATATAATGACAAAACAATCCCCAAGCTAGCAACAGTTTAATTGGAGATGCAGTTGTGTAAGGCCTGAAACAGGTATGAGACACATGGAAATCTCTAGCAAAGCATTCATTATCCTGCACCACTGTAAACAAACCAAGCTATATTTTTTGTGATTAGAAAATTATTAGGGGCATTATTCTTAATCGATAAATTGGAATTTATTATCATAAATTGTCTTGTTTATGGAAGAGGTGATAATGGTTCTTGCAACAGGAAAATTGTTTTGAAGTAATGATTAGAGTTCTGTCTCTCTCTTCGCTCTTTCAGCTCTTCTTCCCACGTCACTCCCACTATAGTCAGCCATTGCCCTGCCTGTTGGGGATGACTTGCAAGAGACTAAGCTTGCTCCTTCTGCCATGGCATAGGACAACCAGGAGAAGAAAAGAACTTGGTACTTTTACTGATCCTGTTTGCTCCTGCTGCTGCCTTGCATCCCTCCAGCTCTTACCTCAGAAGCCAAGGTTATGCAAGTAGAAGTAAAACCAACTCTTCAGGTTGTATAGGTTGCTGAAACAACTGATTATTGCTGTCTTATCCCAAATAAAGCAGGTAGTCTGCTCTTCTAAGTTGCTTCCTACTTTGCCTCGGCCAAAAGCTATTTTTTTCCACTTGTGAGACTCTGAACAGGCTGCATTTTAGAACCTAGGAATGAGCTATGTTCAGAGCAATCTAAACAGAGATTGCACAGGCATGTCTGTTTCTGAAGCCACTGCACAGAGGGAGGACTTTCTGGAAGAACCCCTGAGAGCAAAGGTGTGGCACAAATCCTTGCACAAGGCAGATACAAACTGGAAGGTTAACCCTAAATGCACTAGCAGCATGTTAGATTCAGAAACCATCCCAAAAGTTAAACAGAAATGGTCCGCTTAGAAGCTGATTGGCTAGTGGGACAGACTCTAGCTAGTCTTGTTGCCTGGGAAGTTGGCCTGCAAAATCTCTGTTTGTCTCAGCATAGAATTTTTAAATAAACGAGTTGCACCATATGCATGAGTAAGGGCAATAGCAGCAAGTTGTTGTTCCGGTCCAGTTAGCAAAAACTTGTGGACTGTTGAAGAATAACCAAATACACCGAAGACTGGGGGTTTCACTGCTACATAGTCAGCATCCACAGCGAATAACGTTGACAGGATGTGAAGCTGTATTACTCTGGCAAATCTAGAGCTGCGGCTCCATTATTAGCATCACTGATGTATCCATTGCTATTCCTTGCTTCCTGTATGTCACCCATTAAACATGCAAAATTTTGGCCATTTTGAAGAACGAAGGATCCCCCCAAAAATGTTGCCCCTTCTAAATACCCATTCTCTTTCCTATACCTAGTTTACGTTGGTTTGAATGGGTTTTTTTGTTTTGTTTTGTTTCGTGGGGCTTTGTCCCTGGTTTTGTTTGTTTGTTTGTTTATTTGTTTGTTTGTAAATCTGCCTTTAAATACAAATGAAACCTGATGACTTACATCTGTGTTCCTAGCTGGTATGCATGGTCTGCCTAGAATAAAAATGGCTTTTTTCTTACATGAGGGGGGAGCTGAGGAAGCACAAGAGAAGGTAAGAATAAGAGAAAAATCATAATGGGAATAAGAAACAAACCAAGTTAAAACTAATTTATGGGAAAAAATTCAGGCCAAGGAATGTGAAATGGAGGTTCCTGGCAGTTAGTGGGAAACACATTTGACTGAGCCAGTTCTTTTGCCTCCTCATGGCTGCTGCAGGTTTTTCTGGTAGCTGGCATATAACTTCAAAACTAACTTCTATGCTTTGTTTCATCTGATAGGTGTACTTGGAACCTCCTGTATAAGCAATTTCACACAGAAGCAATTATGATTTTAGTTGGTTAGAGATGATCTTAGGGATAAAGAAGACTTAGTTGAGATTGTAAACAAGTAACATTTTTATCATGCTACCATGGCTCATGTACGCTATATGGTTAAAGGAGATTTATACCAGTTTAAGAAACAAGTGCCTTAATGCTGCTTGCAATTGTGGAGAGGCTGAATTGAGGGTTAAGGCAATCCACCTTCAGATGTCTCAAATTTCAGTCATCATGAAAGTGCTTTTTTCCTGGCATGGCTTGTTCAACCAAGGATTACAGTGTTGTGTAATCTCACTCAAGAAACAGCCTGGCTATTAGTAGACACCGGTGAGTAGAAAATTTGTTGTTAAAAGGATCGTGATTGTGATAGTTACCACAAGCCCTGCAACAGACCATACAATCCACAGATCAGTTTAGGAATGGAGGTCTGCAGTTACACTGAGGTTTTTATTTAATGGCCAGGCTTTGCCAGA
This sequence comes from Pachycephala philippinensis, assembly GCA_013397055.1. Taxonomy (NCBI): domain Eukaryota; kingdom Metazoa; phylum Chordata; class Aves; order Passeriformes; genus Pachycephala; species Pachycephala philippinensis. The sequence goes on from VWZT01015356.1 coordinate 14,114, forward strand.
GGCCGTCTGGAAAATCAAAGCACCAATTTCAAGAATTGGTAAAGATGTTAGTGCAGATGGGACTTGAAATGTCATAGAAGGAACCTTTCCTACTTTGTTTCAGAAAGTACACATGTGTGATCTGGGTTTGTCCCTCTTTGGAAATTCTTTCATTTTTAACTCAGGTAAGTGAATTGCTGCCAAAACATTATGGAACTATGCTGCACATAGCTGCCATATTTTCTTGTCCTGAGAAATTCTGCTTTCATTGGTTTTTTTTGTACCTTGGCTTAAAGAAAACAGCATTAAATTGCATTGGAAGCTAAACTGAGTAGACTGTACCGATACTCCTGTTCAGATCCCTACCACTGGCCTTCTTATTAGGTACTCCTGGCATACGAGCCATGTTAACACGTGATGGTACAATTTCTAGCTACCGTGCATAGATGGTAAAATTTCTAGCATGCCGTGGTGGTGCATTTTCTCCCCCAGTGTTTCCTTATGTCTGCAATTACACTGTGGAGAATAATATTCTTGTGCTGCAAATGTAATTTAGCCAAACACCTAAATTCTTGCAAGTTAGATAATCCCCACTTTGAAAGCATGAAGACAGCATGCAACTTCCCTGAAAGAAAGAATAAATTAGTGGCAGATATATGGACAGCACATAGAGGTCAACTCTTTATTCAATGATCTAGCTGGCAGGAATGTTGAATCTGTGTTGATATGGTGAATTTCCTCTTGTGGCTCAATAACTTACATTAATTACTTGATGGGAAGAAGAGGGATCTTTTGAAGGCATTCTGTAAAACAACCACTGTCAACAAGAATTTTGACAGGTAGGTTTAAACACTTCTAGTTTTAAATTTGGTTTCTGTTTAGTAAAAATTCTTTAGAAAACAAGCCGTCCAAGAATAGATAGTGAAAATAGTGACTTATCTTACCCTTGTAACAGTTTGCTGAGTAACTTCATGAGGTGGAAGTGTTTGTAGGAGGGCTTTGTAAATGTATTCAAATCATTGTGCACATGGCAGCTTTGTTTGCTCCTAGAACCTACTCTAGATGGATTATATATTACAAATCTCATGCAACAGTTACATTATTGTGCAATTAATATCTTCAAAGGTTTGTTAAAATATTTTGCAAATTTCTTTCTAATACTGTAGAAGTTCTGCTATCCATCCAATCCATAGATTTTTGCATTACAAAGTTATTTTGGTGCCATCTCCAAAAAGCACATTACAAGTGTGCTGCAGAATTGGGCATTGCTGGTTTGCCTTGTAGCTGGATGCTGGCTGGGTATCTGTGACTGTTCAGTTCCAAAAGAGCCATTTTGTGGTTGTGGGGTTTGGGGGTTTTTTTGCGATATGATTCACAATCCACTTTCTTCAAGATCCACCACCCACAACTACATTTTGGCCAAATTTAAGACTGAAAAGAGGGGAGCCAGTAGTGACTGAGTCACTTCTGTTGTGTGCCAACAAGTTGCTCGTTTGCTGATTAGCCACCTGCTTTTGATCTGGATTATATCCAGACCTGCTCCAGCTGGCCAGAGAATGGGAATGTCAGCTGTAGTCAAGGATACCTGCAAAGCACTGAGAGCTGCAGCAAAGCATCTTTGAAGAGAAGCACAGGGAAAGGCAAATTAAAGGGAAGGCAAGAGAAAAATAGAGGCAAGGGGCCAATTTCTGATCTCAGCATCACTGATGTCACCAATATGAATTTGGTCGACAGAATGCTGAGGAAATGAGAATAGAAACAGGTCAGAGGGAAAGGTGACAGACTAGCACAGGTGACAGGGAGGAGAAAATTAATCATGTCTCAACTGTAATCTTAATGGCTACCCTGCTTTAACACTTGTAATGTCTCTTACTCATCCAAGAGCATAAAATTAGTAAAATCATTCCAACAGACTGCTTGTCTTTCATAGCAGCTCCAGCCAGGGATTTTTACTGGTGGTGAACTCATCTGTAGATCCATTTGAAAAGCAACGTGCACAGATCTAATGAAGAGGAAAAAGTTTAAATCTCCTCATGTTTCAAGTGAAATCCTATGGTAATAAACATCCTTATACTTAGGATCTTCTTTCGTGTAATGTTCTACACATTTTCAAGGTCGCATAATTTGCTGGTGAATACCAACAAGCTTCAACTATGCTTTAGAACATGTTCTTGTAAAAAATTGCAACAAACACACAAAAAACTACCTTCCTGAAATATTTTCTTTTGAAAATGCTCATGAAGCTCCATTGGTGAGTCAAAAAAGATGAAATAAATGTTAAGTTTGCTGCAAGGATTTATTTAGTTGTTTCACTAGACTATTCATTCTGAAAGTAGTTTTTCTTCTTCCAAAATAAGGAACAGAAAGTATGCATGAAGAGCCCCTCATCTGCTTTCAAGTATGCTTCAATCTAAAAAAGTTGTGTTTAATTAATTATTTTTTTGTAGTGAGTCCATTCTAAATTCTTTCATTTTTTTTTTTTGAACATTTGCCCCTGGAATGTTGTTGGGGTTTTTTTTCTTGTTTTGGTTTGGTTTTTTTGATTTTTGTGGTCCATTGACTGGCAATCATAAAACTAAGGCAAATAGCCAATTCCATGTGTCTAGGTACCTATAAGGGTTAATATGACTCAGTATTGCAGTTA
>VWZT01015356.1:16757-29013 GCA_013397055.1 Pachycephala philippinensis
ACTGCCTTTCACTTAAGAGAAATAAGGCCTTGGAATTCTTTGTCCACTTGAATAGCAGTATGATTTTGGAAGTGCTGTGTTTGAGAAGTCCCGCTGAACTGAGGTAAGGGAAGCATTGTCTCATATTCCTACTTGCAGATACTTGGAGGCCTGATGTAGCAATAAGGTGTGCTGTGTTGGTTTTCTGATGGTTGCACTAGAGAGTACGGGGGGTTTTTTCTGGATTTTTTTTTTTTTTTTGTAAGTGTGAATTTATAGCAGATTGTCTTTGACTTGAAGCTGACAAACTTTGTCAAGTTTGAAAAATAACCTATCACAAAAAAGGAAAAAAGCAAAGAAAATTCTACTTCAGTTAGTTACAGTCTTAGACATAACTAAGACAGATACTACATATTAAAACACAGACATACCCCTGCCCCTAGAAACAGAACTGTCATCTGAGGTCAACAGTTTACATTAGTAAGATATTTGAAATCCTCGTTTCCAGATATTTTTGTTGCAGTTTGATTTCTTTTGTTGTGTATTACCCCAGCCACCCAAATATGCAAGTGGAAGCAAACTTACAGCGTCAGACAAGCCCCTGTAGGACTGCTGCTCATACAGGACTGTCCCTGTATTTCAGCAGCACTGCCTGCAGTATTTAACACTCGTCATGTTTACAGATTTCCAACTTGAGAGCAGGTGCGTGATTAGCTGATTAACTCGGCCACCTGAGCTTTCTAAAAATTAATTTAAGTATAAAATATATTACATATATACCCCAATTTTTAATACTGCTGGATGAGGTCATTCTCTCCTCCTAATTTGGAAGAAGGTTCAGTAGGGATAGATACCCATTAGGGAGTCAACAGGATTGTATGATTCTCTGCAATGAAAATGAAATTATTCAGCAAATATTTATGTTTAATACTAGGAAATATCTGTAGGTTTTTGCAACTCAGTGCCAAAGTTAAAGAAATTTCAGAATGTGAGATGTCTTGCTGTAGTAAGTTTACAAAATACCTTAATGCTATTATTTTGGAAAAATAAATATAATTGTTCTTTGCTTTTCACTATTGTACTTACATTTCTCATAGAAATAAATTTTGTTTCCCTTAGCAGCAGCTGGAGCCGAGTTATGCTCCCTATCTTCCTGGTAAAATTTGTCTAAGTACAACCATTAGGGAAATCTGCATTAAGCTGTTAGTATAAATTCCAGTATGCTATAAATGCAGCCAGTCCACTTCTTACCATGGCAGCTTCTTTAGTGGTCCACTGATAAAGGATCTCCCCACAGTGATCCTCCTTGGAAGAATGACCTGCTCTTTGTTGTATGCTTACTAGGAAATACGAGTGAAACCCAGGGCATAATTATAAAGGTTTCTTCCCTTCAAGCTTGATTGGCTTTTCTTTATCATGTCTTAAACAAAAAGTCTCCTCACTGCAAAGATAGCGTTCTCCATTTGACTGGGAGAAGGAGTCACAAGATGATTGTGTGCGGCACACCTCTGTGCTTCCTTCCCAGCAGTTCCTCCTCTCCTATCTGGCCATCCTGCACTGGCTTGGTCCAAACCAGATTCCACTTCAGCTGTTTCCAAATAAAAATAATCATCTTTCAAAGTTGAGACTGCTGTAAATTGCCGACATTTGTTAGCACAAATCATACTTGTGAAGATGTGTGTTGATGACATAGGACCATAATTGTCAAATGGTCTGATTTCAGGAAAGTGCTTTGAGAAAGACCCTTCAGCCTGTTACTAACATCCATTTTATATGCTGCTCCTTGAGAAGATCCCCCTGATGCATGAATTGCAGCCAGGAATAATGAGGACATGTTAGGAAGTCTTAAGAAATAAGATGACATTTTGACATGGCCATGACTCCGGTCTATGACTGACATCATAGTGGTGGAGTTGCTCTAATCTCTGGCAGAGTGATTTATCACACATTACAGAATACATGCAGATAAATTCCTTGCATCATATGTAGTAAGAAGATCCTGAAATCCCTAATAAAAATGTTTCTCTGAATTCTGTACTGAAGAATGATATCAGATGAATGTGAAGTATATGTACCAGAAATGCATCAAAAAATCTGTTTTTCTCTAAGGATAAAAGAGTGTTTGACCTCTTAGAAAAAATGGAATTTAGCATCATCTGAACAAATATTTTTCTGCTGGCAATGCCTGCTGATCCCTAAAAGGATAGTCTGTCTAGCTGTTCATAGGATTCTCCTTTCGTTTGCTGCTTGTACAGTTTCACAATTTCTCTAAGAATTAGAGTAAAGAAATTGATACTTCAGACTCATCTTCCTGGCTCATACAAGTGGCAGGGAAGACAAGATCCTCTTTTTAAGCAAGAACATTCTGCTTTCTAGCTTACAGACCACAGATAATGCATGGGAAATTGCTTGAGCAAGTTCTCATGATTTCTTGGGAAAGTTATGGAAGTTACGGAAGCTGCTTCTTTCTCATTCTTTCTTAAATCAGGGTGATGTAAAAAGCAGTCTCTAGCTTGAATCAACGCACAATATTGTGCGTTGTTGTCACAGATGCTACACAATCTCATGTAACATGGTGTAGGAATTTATATCAGTCTTGATATCATGTCAATAACAATATTCGCACAAAACAAGCAATTTTAAATGTTTTTTATTCTGTCCTGTGTGTTAAAATTATTTGATTCTTGATAGGTGTTCAATCCTATCACTTAATCATTCCTGTAATTTCCTGTAGTTCAGAGATTCCTAGATATGCTGCAAATATTGAAAATAGTTAGAGGTTAAAAGAAGTGCCAAAATCTGTTTGCTTTTATCTTCACCATGGTTTGAAATAAGAAAAACATCAGGGCATGCTTTAAATGCAATCTGAAAGTCAAAGATGCATCTGATATGTAGGAAGTGCTTATATAGCTTTTTGAACCCTCCAGGAACTGGATTTATATATTAAATATTTATGGCTTAGCCATGAGTCCTTTTGTATTCTGGTTTCTTCACCTTACAACAGGTTAGGTTGCAGGAAGAAGTTATTCCTTCAGAGTTTTGGTGGTCCGGTCTACTTTGAGTGTCCTGGAAGTGGTGGAAGGTGGTATATTGCTGCTTTCCCACAATGACTTGCAAGTAGCTTTTTAATGTAAATACCTATATTGCTTCACAGGTGGTGCAAGTGGTTTACCCATAACAGATTCATATTTTGTCCAGAAACTGTAATTCCATTTTTTTTTCCCCCAAAAGATGGATTTTCACTCCTGTAAAAAAATAGCCAGTAAAAGGCTGGCTATGTGTTGTGCTATGTGTTTCTCACAGACTTTTAGAAAGCTTTTAGAACAAAGATGTTTTTAGAGAAAAGTATTTTTCAACTTCCACGTATAACTACACCTCCAGGTATAATCAGAATGTGGTTATGCTGGTTTTCCCTAATTTCAGTAATTTCTTAGCATTTTTGCTGTAACATTTTCCCGGGCATTGTGGCAGAAGGGGAGAACTTAACATTCTTCAACAATAGTTTTTGATTGTCTGTGTCATTTAGCTTTTTCTGATGTATCTGCCATTGCACAGGAAAAGGAAGTTTTCATAGCTGGGGCACATCTTTTTTTCCTGCTTTCTGACTGGAAAGGTAACCTAGCATGACTACAGCAAAGAACACTGATTTGCACAACACTTTGGGTATTAATGACATTGAGCACCATCTGAATACAAGTTGTCTTGCAGTGCCTAAGTCCACTCTCCACATCACTATGCTAGAAAATTCTCCTTTCCTCGGTATCCCACTGGCCCCTGGTCCTCTCTCCCCTCCCCTCCCCTCTTCCATTGGCCCCTATTATGTCACTCAACCTTGCCCCCACCCCTATCCCTCAGATTATTGGGTAGTGGTGCTCTGCCTGCCGCATGTACCCCCCGCGGTAAAATCAGGCGCATGAGATTGTTTTGCTTTCTTTTGCCTCTGTTCCCGTTCGAGTGTGGGTGCTCTCGGTCCGTGGTGCGGACCTAATAAACGCCTCGGAATTACACACAAAGAATCCCTTCTGCCTCTTCGTCTGCAGAACACACAGAGACTTTGTGCATGAGTGGCTGCTTGCGTCCACCTGTGAGGGTGAGAGTCAGATCACCTCCTAGTCTTTTCTGTGCCTCAGCACATGTACGAGGAAGATTTACTCAATGATCTTCCCAAACATTTAAGTGAGGCTTACTGGTCTATAGTTCCACAGATCTTCCTTTCTCCCATTTTTAAAAATGGGAGTGAGGTTTCCCTTTTTCCAGTTTCTTCACCTGTCTACCAGGACTTTTCAAATATGATGGAGAATGGCTTGACAACATCAGCCACTTTTCCTCAGGACCCTGAGGTGAATCTCATCAGATCCCATTGACTTGAAGCTGTTCAGCTTCACCAAGTAATCCCACACCTGTTCTTTGCTNCACACCTTCTCTTTGCTTATAGGGTGAAGGACTTCGCTCCTTCAACACCCACAGATAGGATAAGGGACTTGAGAGAAGTGGGAAGCCTAACTACCAGTGAAGACTAAGGCAAAGAACTCGGTGAGTACCTCAGCCTTCCAGTTACCACCAGTTCACTCTCCTCACTTAACCAGGGTGGATACTCTGTACTTGGCCTTTATTTTCTGACCTATGTACTTAATAGAATCCCTTGTTATTATTTTTCACATCTCTTGCCAAGTCCTGTGCCAGCTTTGCCTTGACTTTCCTGATGCCATCCCTACATATCCAGATTATATCCCAGTAATCTCCCCAGGTTACCTGTCCCTGCTTCCGCTGGTTGTACATTTCTTTCTTACTCCTCAGTTTGATGAGCAGATACTCGCTCAGCCATGCCAGTTTCCAGCCTGCCTTCCATGCTTTCCTACACACTGGGATAAAGACCTCTTGTGCTCTAAGAGAGCTCTGATCAGCCCCTCTATTCTTACGGAAAGTTACTTAGGGGACCTCATTCACCAGTTTTTTCCAACAGCTGGAATTCCACTCTTGCAAAGGTCATGGTCTTGATTTTGCTCCTTGCCAGGCCCAAACTCCTCGAGATCACAAACTCAGCCAGGGTGGTTTTTACAGCAGAGGCTGCCTCCGATCTTAACTCTTTTGATGTGCTCATCCGCCACGTTGGTGAGTACCAGGTCCAGTAATATCTCACCTCTAGTTAGTTTGTCTAATACCTGTACCAGGAAGTTGTGCCCTACAGTCTCCAGGAGTCTTCTGGATCGCTTGCTGTATTGATTTCCCAGCAGATGATCAGGTGGTTGAAGTCCTCCATCAGGATGAGAGCTTGTGAGCATGATGCTTCCTGTACCTGAAGCAACATGCCTTGTTGACAGTCTCCCCCTGATCAGGCAGCCTATAGCAGACCCTTGTCACCAGGTGGCCTTTGTTAGTCCTGTCCTTCACTTTCACCCACAGGGTCTCAGTCTGTTTGTGGCTGTTTCTCAGAGGCAGCTCTTCACAATCTGACCCTTCCTTAACATTGAGCACAACACTCCCACCCCTCCTTCCCAGCCTGTCTCTTCTGAAAAGCTTGTGGCCCTCAACTGCAGTGCTCCAGTTGGGTACCTCATGCCCCATGTTTCTGTGACAGCAGTTAGGTCATAGTTTTCTAATTGCACCAAGGTTTCCAACTCCTCTTGCTTGTTACCTGTGCTGCATGAATTGGTGTAGAGGCACTTCAGCTGGGCTATCCACCTCTTCATCTTCTGGGAAGAGCCCTCTCTAATTCTTTTGGGATGATTTACAGATATTTCCCTGCTGTTCCCTAAAGTGCTGTTGTTCCTGGTTCCTTACTGATAAACCAGTAGAGCATCCTCTTTCTCCCCTAAATGTAGTTTAAAGCTCTACTAGTATGTCGTGCCAGCTTGTTCCCCAGGGTGAGTGTCTGAACGCTTCAGTACCAAGGCTTGCTTAAGCACAGCACAGAGATGTAGCAGTGTTTATAAAATGTATTCCTAATTCTTCAGAACCCTGAAGGCCAGAGCATGAAAAACCATCAGTAATTAAAAAGAAAGGAAGGAATATTGTGCTGAGTCTAATAAGGCCCATTTTTTGGTGTGTGAAAGCTGTTGATTGCGTGACCATGTGCTCAACAACAAATAATGCCTAAATAAGCAAGTAAGGCCACCTTCTTAATAATGATAATCAAGGTCAACATTTTTTAAAGTACAAACTACTAATTACAGAAATATAGGGCCTAAGCTTACAATCTTTCCCACAGGGAGAGTTTTCTTGGCTACGCTAACAGTGCTCACCAGAATAAATATTGGAGTCAAAGAATGGTTTGTTTTAGAACGGACCTTAAAGATCCTTCAGTTCCAGACTTGTTCTGGAACACTTTCCACTAGACCAGGTTGCTCAGAGCTCCATTCAACCTGCCCTTGAACACTTCCAGGGATGGGGCATCTACAGCTTCTCTGGGCAACCTGTTCCTGTGAATCACCACCCTCCCAGGAAAGAACTACTTCCAAATATGTTATCTAAATCTACTGTCTTTCAGTTTGAAGCCATTCCCCCTTGTCCTGTCACTAGGAGCTGTTTTAAGAAGTCCTCTCCAGCTCTCTTGTAGACCTCCCTTACTCACTGGAAGGCTGCTTTAAAGTCTCCCCAGAGCCTTCTCCAGGCTGAGTAAGTCCAACTCTCTCAGCATGTCCTCATAGGAGCAGTGTTCCATCCCTCTGATCATCTTTGTGGCCTTCCTCTAGATCTGCTTCAACAGGTCTGTGCCCTTATGTTGGAACTCGTTACATTCTTTGTAACGCTTCCATAAGTGTTCCATTCATAGATGCAGACAAATAAAAAATGTCTCATTTCACCTTCTTCAGTCATGAGGGAGATACTTGGGCTTAAAAGCACAGTTTCTTTAGAAGCTCTTGGAGCAGATTCAAAGCCGACCAAAACTCAGGTGTTCCCAATTTTGTTGATTGTTTAAGGTTTCCCTCCTGCAGAGTGATTTAAATTGAGCTGGCAAAGTGAGCAGATGAAAACAGGCAGACTTTCATCTTATTTCCATTGTTTATGACAGATTGGGTGGTGCCTGGAGGAAGGTGCATGTACGATCAAGCTCTAAGGTAAAATATTGGCAAATCTGCAAGTGCTGAAAATTGAGTATGCATCATGCTGAAATGATGCTTCCTCTACAGAGAAAAAAAAAGCTTCCCCAACAGAGAAAAACAATCTCTGTAGATGTTTGTCTCAGAGATGTTTCATAAGATGTCTAAGGTTTTTAAATAAGTGCTACAGATGCCAGACTTGTTAAACTTTCTCTAAAGATTAACCTGTACCCACTGAAAATGAAATTACATGTACTAACTACTGATTCTCTACTCTCAATAGGGAAAATATGTTCATTAGTTTTGGTTAATTGAAATGTGTTAGGTAAATTTAGATGAAACTGGGCCATTTTTCCTTCTCTACAAGTTCTTCACCACTGCTGTGATGATGTTTTCCACAGTCCTCACATTTGCAAGAGGTTCTTTTTCTTGTAATGCTGAAAAGTGAGAATTTGCTTCAGGTACTGTTCAGCTTTTTCTATTGCAAACCTTCCTTTCAGAAAGTATATCCAACTTCCTGTATCTCTCTGATCATGGGACATAGTATAACTCTGTGCTACACCTGGTTTTGTGTGCTGAACAGGTATTTTCTTAACTTTTGCAAACACTCAAATAATTTTAATTTCATTCCAAATACAATAAATTTCATTCCAAATTCAGTTTCATTCAATCAAATTGTAAAATTTCACTCACAAATTTGAGTAAGTATGATATTAACTAGCATTTTCCCTTTCTCTGTAATTTTTTGGAAAAGGAGCAAGTATCGCCCTTGTTTTGCAGGTTGGCAGTCAGGACAGAATAGTAAAGTCACTTAACATGGAAGAGTTTAGGCACTTAGAAACTAGGTGGAAGCATGGAGTCCTTGAAGGCAACAGAACCTTAGCTGCTGAGGCTGGTGGGCATTTGTAGCAGAGTCAGGTACAGCAGGTTGCTCAGTGCTGTGTCTGTTTGGTTTGAATATCTCCAGAGTCAGAGACTACCATCCTCTCTGGAAAACTTGTTCTTGTGTTTGATCACTCTCACAGTATTTTTTTTCCTCGTGGTTAAATGGAATGTCTTAGTTTGATTTGTGCTTACTGCCTCTTCTTCTTTCACTGGATATTACTGGGAGGAGTCTGACTCCATTTTCTTTATTCTCTTCTGTTGAGTGTTTATACACATTTATAAGGCCCTCCTGAGACTTCTCTTACTCAGGTGGAACAGTTCCAGCTCTCTCAGCCTCTCTTTCTCTAAAAGGTGCTTCAGTCCCTTCCTTGTGTTTGTGGTCTGTCATCGGACTCACTGCAGGATGTTCAGTGTGGCCCAGATCTGGACCCAGCATCTGCACATGCATCACCAGTGCTGAGCAGACAGAAAGGATCTCATCACTTGACTTACTGGCAGTGCTCTTCCTAAAGCAACCCAGGATACCATTGGCCTCTTTTCCTTAGGGGCACACTTCTGGCTCATGGTCAACTTGTTGTTGACTCAAACCTCCAGCACATTTTCTGACAAGCTCTTCAGCTGTTCAGCCCCTGTGTGTAGCTGCACTGTGTGGTGGGCTCATGCATGTCCAGTTTGTACATAAACCTATTCAAGGGTGTAGGCACCTGAGTTTTTGTCATAAGATACTCTAGGTACATATCCATGCCTAGGCTGCAGCTGGCTTGACAGGTCTGAGGACTGCTTTCCAGGTCATGCCTGAGCCTGTTCAGAGGTTCTTTGGTATGTTGTGTTGTGCCTACAGCTCCAAAGGGATCCCATGCTGTGACTATGTTTTTAGCATGCACCTGAATGTGTACTGCTGTCAATGAATCACCCCAAAAGAGAGCACCTGGGGTCATTTTCATTCTTANAACAGGGAACCAGGCTTCTTGGTTTTCTGCAATTTCAGGAAGTTCAAAATCACAGCTTCCAGAGAACCCAAGTTCAAATTAACTAATTTTCTTTTTGGGCCAGTGCATACATGCTGTTAATCAGCCCTGGCATCATAGTACTTTTAAGAGCTCGGTTAGGCTGGATGCTGTTTGTAGGCCTGCAGGAACAAGCTGTCTTTCCAGAGGTGCTCGGATACCATGGCAACTCCCTGTACAAGCAGACAGATAGCAACCCAAGCCCCTAAGCCATCCCACTGCCCAGAGCTACCGAGGCTTTACTAGTTCCAGTAAACATTAGAGTTTGTACTAAGCCTGACCACTGCAACGCCAGTGACTTCAAAAGCTTTTGTCCCACTCTCACCCTCACTGAAATTACTATTTCAGTGACAGTGAAATAATTTCCATCATGTACAAATTACTTAGAAGCTTTTGGATAGAACTTAACTGTACAGGTTAAACCTATTTTTCATAGCTATCATCAGTGATCTGAAGACAGGAAATGAATCTAATATTACTGTTTTATTAAGATGTAAAAGTTGGACGTGGTTACACTACATGTAAGTTCCTATAGAAAACTTCCATTACAAACACAAAATCCTGTTCAGGGAAGCAGGACTGGGCTGTATTAGAAAAATTAATTTCAAGCAATTTACATCTGTTCATTGCAAAAGCAATTTGTCTTGCAGAGAGAGAGAAGCATTTATCTTTGTCTTGAAAATGTAACATAACAGTGAAAAGCAAGGGGACTGCCAAAGGCCAGACTGAAAGGACTCATCGGTTTGCCAGATAGGTCAGAGTTAGGATTGTCTGCCAGTTACTGATCTGATGCATCTGTACTAGGTCTGACTGGGATGAAGGTCATTTTCACCATAACAGCTCCTGTGGTGCTGATAACAGACCAACGTTTCAGATACTGCTGAACAGTGTTTGTGCAGTGTGAAAGCCGGCTCTTCCCACTCTTACCCCAGTGAATAGATAGGAGTGTGTGAGAGGTAGGATGGGGGCACAGCTAGGTAGATGACCCAAACTGACCAAAGAGATTTTCCATGCCCTACAGTGTCATGTTCAGAAATAAAAGAGAGGGAACAGTGGAGTTAGGTAGGTTGGCTATCTATTGCTTGGGAACTGGTGGGACATCAGTCTAGCATGGGAGGTGGTTAGTGATTGTCCTTGTATCATGAGCTCTGTTTTTTTTTCCTATTTCTTCTTCCACTTTTCCATTGTCTGTTAAACTGTTCTTACCTTGACCCATGATTTTTCTGGGGTTTGGTGTTTCATTCTGTCTTTCCCCATAAAACTGTCGTTGGGGGTGGGGAGGTGAGCAAGTGTCTGTGTAGTGCTTAGGTACCCACAATAGTTTAGCATAACAAATACCGGTTTTCAGGACAGCTCTTTAGGTGTGTGTTTAAAACCCATGAACTAATGGAATTGAAGCTTTTTGTAGAACAGAGTTGTGTGCTCTAAAGTCCATGGAAGCAGGGAACATTGAACAGGCAGAGAAATTCCTCACATTTTCTGGAGATCACCATGTGGAATGAGGCAGGGCCTCTGAATCACTCCAGTCCTTGTCTTTCATAGTTAACGGCGATGACTGATGAGACAGCCTTTAAACTGCAGCTACCACGAGAAGGCTTCTATCAAGACAGATGAGGGCTGCTAATAGCACTTTGCTTGCTTGTTTCAAACCGTTGTGTTCTTTCCAGCCTGAAAGTTTTACTGCCCTTTATGGATTTCATGTTTCATGGAAGGCTGGCATTCCTTTCTCCTAAGAGAAAGCTGGAAATATGAGGAAAACTGCAAAACCATGATTCTGAATATCAAATAGTCAAAATATTTGCCTGGTTTAGCTGAGGAAAAAGTAGTTCTCAGAGGAAAGTTCCATGCCCATAAAACGTTGGTTAAGGAAGTAGAAAATGTATTTATATTCACACCCCAAGGAACTGATCCTCCAGTAAGAAGCTGCTCTAGTGTGTTATCCTTGAAGCCAGTGCATCTCTGCTCTGCATGATCTGAATGCAGGGTCAAGTCCTATACTTGCTAAGGATAGAACATAGGGAGCACAGACACAAAGACCAACATTATACAGGGCCTGGCTGGGATGGAGTTAATTTTCTTCCAGATGGTGCTCTGTTTTGGATTTGTGACTAAAGCAGTGGTGATGGCACTGTGTTGTGGCAGGGCTTTGTATATGCCACTTGTTGTATGGCACTAGGGCTTTCTCTTTTCCCAACTCTGCCTCAGCAAAAGGTTGGGGGAACAGGAGATGTTGGGAGAGGATGTAACCAGGACACTTGACCCAAACTGACCAAAGGGATATTCCATGCCATAGAATATCATGGGTGGAGAAGGTTTGGGGTTTTTTTGAATGTAGGCATTGCTTGGAGACTAATCAGGTGTCAGTATCAGTGTGCTTGTGAGTGGCTTTTTTGCATCACTTGCTTTTGTTTTATTCTTCTTTATTGTTGTATTCTTTCTTTTTCCTCCTTCTTCATTCCTTGTTCCTTTCCATTTTAAACTATTTTTATCTCAACCCCAGAATTTTCTTGCTTTTGTTCTTCCTATTCTCTCCTTGTCTGACAGTGGGGGAGTGATAGAGTAGCTGTGTGGGGCTGCCATGCCTACCAGCATTAACCCACAACACATCCTGCCTAAAATAATCATCATCTGTGGCAGCTGCCCTGCAGAACTCACACAGGACCTGATTTTCACTCGCATGCACGAAGTTACTAATGGCTTAAACGTTTGTTGAATAAGGCCCCAAAACAGAAGGGAAGCATTGAGGCTTCTGGGAGGGAGAATGGCACAGATGAGTTCTATAATATTTAGACAAAATAATTTTTTGACAACTGGCAAATCTTACTTTGTGTATCTATCGAGCTGCTTTTAAACAGGTGCTTCCTGATCCAGTTTGCACGTAGCCATCAATCTGTTCAACTCAGAAGAGAGTCTCATTTGAAAGCTTGTCCATTGAATTGTGACTGGTATCTCCATAATGACAACATTTTTGAACAAGTTGTGGCAGGATGGCCCCCCTAGGAGGGCCTGTTACCTATCAGCTGATGTGATAGCTCAGGGCATCTTCCCTCTCACATGCATTTGCTAATTGCTGAAATAACTCAGTCAGGACAGCTTGTCTTGTAGCGAGTTATTTCGGTGCCATGGAGGTGACATTCCCAGCTGACAGTAAATACCTTGCCTTGAAAGCAAGACTGCAGGAAAATAGGCTTGAATTTCTGACTGACAGACACTTCACTTTACAAACTATAAAAGCTACACCATACGTTCACAAAGCAGAAATCTGCATGTTCCCTGGAAATGTGTGGGGATCTCTCCTCAAGATTTGGGATGCCTATCGTGAGTTACTCTCGCAAGGATTGACTG
>VWZT01015356.1:34575-88425 GCA_013397055.1 Pachycephala philippinensis
ATTGTTTCTTCAGGACCAATTTCAGCATGGCTTCAATCAGACATTTTCCAGATGCTGACACTAAATTTCTCTTCACAGACAGACATCTGAACTGAACTGTTCCTTTTTTGGTTTTCCAGAGTACTGCTCACTTTCAAATGAAGAAGCTGAGAGCATCCTCTATTTTCCCATGGTCCATGTTGTTGGCTGTGGGCAGCTGCACAGTCCAAAGAGAGTGCCTGAAAGGACCATGCTTCAGGGCTGTTAATTTGTTGGCATGGCTTTGTGGGTATAGAGAGTGTGTTTTAAGAGATTTTCTAGCAGTGACTCTAGCAAGAGCTTGTGACAAGATAGAAAGTGACACTGCAAAATATCCTTAATGATTGCTTCCCCTCTTTTTTAATATTAACTTGGATTTCTATATAAATAGATCAGGGCTCTGCTATTGATTTGCATTTACATAATTTCCATCCAATATGTTTTTAATGTAGTTTTGGCTTTGTGGGGCTCAAAATAACAGAACACAAAAATCACATATCTGTATTCAGAATATGTTAATATACTAATTTTATCAACCTGGTTTTCAGAATATATTTATGCCATTCAAGTGATTTAGTTCAAAGCTAAGGTCTGGTCTGTCTAGGAATTGGCAAAAATGGGCAAGCTTAACTCTAGTCAGCTTAGACCAGATCTTTGTGGTTTTCTTACCTTGATGTAAAACCTTGTGATTAAATTCTAGGTATTAGACACAGGACCACTACATTGGAAGGGCAGCTGAAAACCTCACAAGCCCATTATTATGGGTAAGAGCTCCTTTCATCATAAAATTGTATGATACATGGTGCCACCAGAAAACATGGTAAAATAGACTAAGCTGTCGTTCTGTTAAGAGTTGGAAAATTAAGAAATTAATCTAAACCAAGCAGACCAAAGCACAGAGGGGTGTGTGCTGATATGCATATGGGAGCATATAATGGGCTTGAGAGTAGGAAGGACACATTGTATGATTCATCTTGCTGACAAGCAGAAATGTTATTTTGTATCTTAGATGGAGCCCTAATCATAATTTTGAATAAAGACTCTGGATGCAGTTTTGGTAGACAGCAAAATATCTCTATGGTGAACCACCTGCCATCTTCTTATTCAAAAGTTGTCTTGTTTATTCATTTATTCCTGACAAAGATAAAATTTCAGATAAGAGTTTACATTCTACTTTCAATGCAGTACTCTTCTAATGAATGAAACACAAAATTACTAGTCATTATCTCCTTTCTCTTAGTCTACTGTTGCCTTGTACAAGGTGTAGGGAGTACATGGAAAAAAAGATAGTGGTACTGCTGTTCTGCTGTGGCAAAGAGAGTAAATGGAGAGAAAGAGGCTTTTTAGACAATTCCCATCATAACTCTAATAGTATGTCAGAGTAAAGGAGATATGTCTGTTGTCAGTGGACAATTAGACTAGCCAGCACGAGATTTTTGCCTTTCAGCTAGCCAGTATACTGTGGGATTTTAATATTGAAGTTTTACTACTTTTGGAATGTAAAAGTTTTTGAACTAAACTCTCCTAATAAACCAAATACATAAGTTTCAACTCTATGTCAGTGAAGTTGATTTATGTATGAATAGAAGGCCAGCATACATACCTGAAATAAACCATGAGAAATCCAGGCTGCTGCGCTTAGAGGAGACACATATTGAGGTAGGATGAAAAAGCCAGAGGATTAATTTGCACAGTTTATTTCTCTTCTTCTCTCCACATTCACTCATGACAGGCTGCAAATAAATTCTTAGGGAAGGAGTACAAATGCAATTCTGAAAAGCAAAGAAAGAGCTTTAGAGGTCACAGATGAAGTTGTCATTGAAAGCAAAAAAGGAGGCAGTTGAGGACATTGCAACATTCATGTTGGCTGAATTATAAACTCTTGAAAGTCTTTCCACACCTTTAAAGAGATGCAGAAGTCAGTGTAACAGGAAAAGGAGATACACATTTTTAAAACAATAACTAGATTGAGGTCTGGATTCCCTTAAGTGTTAGGCTGACACTACTCCTCAGGACTGCCTAGCCCCTGGCCATGTTTGTGCTTGGAGAGTTCTTCTGTTCATAAGGCTTTGTTAGGCCACAAAAAAGCAGCACTTACACTTAAAACTTTATCAAGCTGCTTCAGCCCAATTAGCTATCAGGCTATATGCTATGGAAAGACATTTACATAGTATTTGTACTGTAGGAAAATCATACTCCTAACTGAAATAAGGATGTTGAAAATCTAAATGTGTGTAGGCTAAGGATGACTTGTGTCAGTAGAATTTATTGATGGGAGGGCTAATAAGATGACCTTCTGTAACTAACCATTCCATTCCTTACCCATGGACAGCTCAGCTGTGTCAAAGACAACTGAGCTGGCTGTAAAACAGCTCCTGAATCACTAGCAGTTGCAGTCCAATTATTTTGAAGTAAAATGATAACCTTTTATTTCCAAGACAAATTGAATTGAAGTGTGGCATTGCAGAAGCAACCTAAGCCTCTGTGTGGCAAAGGTTCAGTACACTCAACACTTTCTCTGAAATGCATTGAACAGCTCTTGGGTCACCCAGAAACAATCTCCTTTTCTCTGTGTTTCAGTTTCTCTGTGTTTCTACTGTCCAGGTAGACACCCCAGTGCCAATATCCTGGAATAATCAGTGTAGGTGACATTGCCAATTTTTGCAAGGTGATACTGTAATCCTCAGGAGAGCTGATAAAGGGGACGATTCACATTCAAATAAACCCTTGGCTCTGACAGTCTGAACAGTGTTTTCCCAATGTTACAGCAGGGCCACATGTGACAGTTTGTTAAATTTGCTTGCTCTGTACCTGCTAAAATCATACAAATAAATCCATTTCGAAATGGGCTTTATCTCTTTTCTTCCCACCACTCTCAAGATGTGACTGGGTATGCTAGAGAAGCTGGTGGGGGTGAAACAAAGAGCTTTTTCACCGGGTAAGGCTGTCTTCATCGTTGATGGAAGTAGGTTTGCTATGCGAAAGGCTTGGCTGCATTTGGGGTTGATTCAAGTTTTTTCAGTGTGCTCTTGCCTTCTTACAATATTGCTATTTATTTGTAGGCATAGCTGGAAGAAAAGTCTTTCAACCTTTACTGTCATGATGTAATTCTAAATGCTGGATGAAAAAAGTTGCTGGGAAGGGATCAATCTGCCAACAGTCAAAGGTCAATGCCTGGGTATAAACTGCAGAAATAAAATCAATTCACCATAACCTAAATCCTTCAAAGATACAGGCAAAATGCCAAGATAGGTCACCCACAGTGCCAAAGCACAGGTTGCAGTGGCCGTCAGCCAAACTAAACAGCACATGGAGGGGATCCAGTCTTGCAGACCACCAAACCTATACCATGTGAGTGCCGCATATCTACACAAAGATGCTCAGGTAGTGTCACTAAATTCCCAAAAGATCATGAGTCATGTGAAATGGACAAGGTGGGAAGCTAACCCATAATTGTCCCCATGTTACCTACATAATGCCTGCACAGATGCCCATGAGGCCTATTGCAGTGAACCTAGCTGAATGCACACTTCAGAGCTCAGCATCAATGCCAACTCCTGGGACTAAGAATGAGCCTGTCATGAATCCTACTGCATACAACCTTGAAAAAGAACCTTACCAAGCTTACTTTTCCATGATACCACCCTGCCTAGCCTTGCCCTGCCCTTAAGTTTGCTCTCTGCTCTCGGGGATTGATGTGCTCTGATCTTCAGCACATTTGGAGTACAGAGGAACCATACTCCGGATGTCTGCCCACACTGTCAGTGGCCTAGTGACGCTTTTGTTATCTAGCTGGGCTAATGGGCAAGCCAGAGCGAGCAAAGAGCATGATGGAGGATGATGAGTGGCTCTGCACCAGAAGGGAGTGTCCCGGTCCCAGCCACTGCCCACACCAGGAGAGGAGTGTCCTGGTTACAGCCACTTCCCGGACCTCACTGTGCTCTCCAGTAGGATCTGCCACAGCATCTCTGGGATTAATTTCTTCCCACTCTGATGAGGCAGAGGAAGGCCATTCATGCACTGAGGGTAGACCTGCATGTCAAGACACCAAATTAAAAAGATGATTTTAAAAGAAAGACGAAGTACTGGGTGTTGTTGATAGACAAACTTGAGCAGGATCTTTATTTCAGGGATTGTTGTGCAGGCATGTCTAAGACAGAAGAGGTGTTGAGCAGATGGCCTTCTCCTTTTTAGGTATGGATGGACTTTGGAATTTTATAAACTTCATGGAAGGAAAATCAGGGCAACACAAAGCTATTTTTTCCTACTTAGCGGCTGGAAGTAAGGTGAATTTATCAGCCTCAGTGGTGTCCCTTTTAAACAGCAGCATCCCACAAAGAGAAAAGGCAAACAAGTAATCCAGCACAGCATGGCATGGTTAAAATGATCTCTGTCTTATTTTGTGCACCTGGAAGAACAAACTTTTTGGTACAAGGCAGATGTAATTAAGTCTTCATGCTGACTCACACTTGGCAATTAGCTGAGGAAACACTGCAAAATATAATGAATTATTTATTAATAATTGGGATTTTGTGTGTGTGTGTGTGTGTGTGTGTGTGTGCAAATGGACAGCTGCAGCTCAGTGAGACTGAGAAACCAGGGTGGACTGCATTTAGAACAAAAGTGAGTACTTCACTGTCTAAGCCACCAATCCCTCTTTTCTTCTCTTTCTCCCCCTTTCCACTCTTCCATATACTCACCATATAGCATCTTTATCCATATTCAAGTGCTCAGATATAATTTAATCCACACAGTCCCTTCCTGCCCATCTACAAAAGGATTTGTTCCATTGCAGTGTAAAGTTACAATGTTTATTACGTCTCTAAGATGAACCCCAAAGCAAGCATTTTGTCCTCACTCATATAATCATCATAAGGTAGAAAATGAAATTTCCAAAATCAAAACACTGTAGGAGAGCTTCAGTGAACCGCACGTCAGTTTTTACTTTGATGTACAGTATGTTTAAAAAAAAATCTGTGAAGGGAAGGTGGTGAGGAGAGGAAAAGATGCACTGAGTATCTTCCAGGAGGTTTCCTCTCTGTTGCTTAATTCTTTATATTGTAGAAGGAAGGAAATAATCTCTTCTTGCTGCCTGGAGTGAGAACGAAAGTATTCTGAAGAGGCATTGTAAGAACTTCATTTAGTACCATGGATGGTTTCACATTCCCACTTGCATCTTAATAAATTTAAACATCACCTCAAGGTTTGCAGTGAGCATATAATGATTTTTAAAACTTTGGTGGGATTGGCAGATAAATACTTTGTTTCCTGAGATGATTTAGAAAAGAGCTTTATCTCAGACTAGTGAACTTTATCACCTGGTCCAGAAGTAAGGAAGGAGCTGGGATTTATTGTGTGTGTTTATCCAGGTGCTGAGTGTTAGTTTCCGAAATGTATACTGCTGTTTATTTCCTAGGAGAGCAGAGTTTGGGTCCTAATGGTCAAGGGCAGTTGAGTATATTAATGTCTTTCTGTCCTTCTCTTCTCTGTTCAGTAAGACATTTAAGCACACACTGTGCTAGTTCAAGAAGCAGAGCCCTCTATTTCTCTCCTAGTGGCAATTGAATCCTCTCTACCTGCTTTCATTATTTGGTTGCATCTTCAAAGTAATAGCTCTTTTTCTTTCATAGTTTTCCTAACTAACTCTGTCTCTCCTCACTCCTCTCTGCCACCTCCTATTTGCACTTACAACTACTGTCAGTGTCATCTGTGCCTGCCATCTGCTTCCGGAATATTATGAAGCTGTAATCACAGGACATTTTGAAATTTATTCATACAAATCAAAGACATTCAGTAGCTGTCAGGGGTGGATTTAGAGCTTAGAAAGGCATAGGTCTCCTGGCAGAGGCTTTCAGAAACAGCAGCTGGCAGAAGGAGGCTGGAGGATGTTTCCCTGCCCAGTTTTCCATCCCACCTGGCTCCTGACCTCCAGCATTTTTGCATTCTCAGGGCTGGCTTCAGCCAAGATCAGCTAACTCTGCCAGATTATTTGCAGTTTAGTGGTAAACGTGAATCTGTGTGAGAATGAGACCAAAGGAATTTTTCGCTTGTGACCCCATTTATGCCTAGTCTGTAGAAGTATATAACCACAGCAGTAATCTCTGTCTTGCTCCTTTTACAGATAGGCTGTACCTCGGTATATATTTTCTCTTCATTATTTGAGGTAGGGGCTACTTTATTAAGACCAAGCAGTACCTATAATGGTGGCCTAATCCCTATCAAGGGCCTCTAGATGCTACTCTAGTAAATGGTAGTAGCAATATCAGGTGGGGAGTTCTCTGTATTTTTCCATATGGATAGCAGATGCTATGGGTTGCTCCTGCACAGCTCAGTTTATACTCTCAACTTCCAGAATAATGGAATAGGTTGCAATAAACTATGTTTGCATTATAAGATGGTATGGACTGCTTCTACTGCTCCAGGAGAGGTTCTACAAAATGAAACAGCTGGTGCCAAGGACTCACATACACAATATGTACTTTTCAGGATGGTGGAGTTTTTGCTTTGGACTTTCTCTACTCTGATCTCCTGGACTGATTTGGGGCAGAAGTGCCTTAGGTGCAGTCTTGGTGTGCAACTTCTAATTTGGCTTCATTCAAGGAAAGACTGAGCCATGCTCTGTGCAAGCCAGGGTGGAGGTGGTGGAGAGCTGCACACTTCTTATAAAACTAGAGGGCTGATTTCTGCAGCATGCTCCACTGACTTCAAAAATATTTAAAATCAGTTTTAAAATGTTTACACTTTCACAGTTCATTTTTGTCTATTTGGGGGATTGGTGGGCCTTTCAAAATGTCCCTTCTAGGTCTCCTGTTTTCCAAAAGCACCTTCAATACGTCTGTGTTTCTATAATGTCCCTAAATGGAATCATCATTATGTAGGAAAAGCAACTGAAATTAAAGAAGAGCTGTTACATATTTCTGCAAAAACAAACCAGTTGCTCAGTGGATTCCCTTTTCCCCCAAGACCTATAGAGAGCTGGACATCCAACTTGAGTGTAAGGTGCCTATGGCCTCAGTGAACCGAGTGCACACTGCCTGTGCTGCCCATGCCAGCTAAGCTGTTGCAGGCTCAGCTAGTAGCTGGAGGCAAGCCAGCTCAGGGTCCTGGAGGCTGTAGACACAAGCCAAAGATCTGTGGTCAAATGCTTGGCAGGTATTAGACCACAGAAACCAAATTTGTAGAAAAGCTTAATTTGGCTCTGTTGTTGCTGCTGAGTTGATGTGTGGGAATAAAGAAGTGTGACCTACTGATTTGCAGTGGTAGTACGGCAGCTGAAGGATTGCAAAAGCAGGATGGTTTAATCCCAGAGGTTTTATCTTCTTTTTAGTTTAGGGGGGCATCTTCAAAACACACAAAAAGGAGCTAAATGTGACATACAGTGAAAACAGGAGCAGTGTTTTCAGGATCAGAATTAGGATGAGGTTTTTTTCCCTATAATTGTCTACCCACCCCCTGGCTGGTGCCACAGCACTTGATAGCATTCCGTCGCAGGTGGGAAAACTGGTAAAGTTATACTTAATTTGAATTTTAAATCCCTGACAAGGACATCTTGAGAGGAAAGCTAAGTCATCTGGTGCACTGGCAGACATGGAAAGGATCAGTGAAGGCAGCGGTAATGAGAGGGAAATACCAAAGACAGGGGAGAGGCCATTGCATATTACCACCCTTGATGAAATGCCTGAGCTCCTTGTCCCATGGTGGCAGTTTGTCATCTTTGCTGTCAGGTAATGTGGATTGGCAGCAGAGATCTAGAAATGGAGGAGGAAATGGTGGTTGTAGGCAAGCGGGCAGGAAGGCACCGAGTCCTTGAGTCATGCTGCTATGGGGAGGCTGTTGTGGGCATACAGTGGTGAAGCAGGCAGTGGTACCTACCACTGTACCCCATTTTAGTGCTAGGGGGTGATTTAGACTCTAGGCAAGTACAAACTTCTTTGTTCAAATAATCTCACAAAAGTACTGTGTAATTTAAATGAACAGCAGATTACTTTAGGTGCAGGTGAAAGAGGTGCAAGTGTTTTAGCTACATTCAAAATGCACCAGAACAACTGAAACTTACTGGGACAAGTTGAAGCAACCTTAATCTCCTTGCTCCATCACACAGATCCTGTATGAACATGCTAATGTGCATGTTTTGTGATGGGATGACAAGCCCATTTACCTATTAAGCTGCTTTCCCCATGAGAAGCAGAAAAATCTTAACAAGTCAGACTAGGAGCCTTATCATGTTCATAATGGAGTTTGCAAGTCCTTGTTATGGATCCTAACAAGCAGGTGTGACAACAGGGGTTGGAGCTAAGGCCCTGGTCCTGCAGCTGCATCCCTGTGCCTGCACTACCACCGCTTGGATGGGGATGGGGCACCCCTACCTGTCAGTGCATTGTGGTGGTCAGCAAGGATAGGGGCACAGCCTGGGGATGGAAAAGGGTAGATTTGATTATGGTACAGGACACTGGAAAGGACCTGGGATCCCTGGGAAGCAGAAATTCAAGGTGGGATAAGACCATTTTCTTCTTGCCTAAGTTAGCCATACATAGACTTGTCTAGATTTGAAATGGGTGGGGTGTTTTTTAGAAAATATTTTGCAAGACAATTTTAAAACAGCTTGGCTCTTGGCTAGTTAGAACTTCACAGCTTTAAATTGGGTTTGTTGTATATGCTTACCTATTAACTCTGTCAGGTATAAACCAACAGTATATTAGTATATTAGTGTCTGTTAGGCCAGTATACTGTAAACTCTGAATCTTAGCCTGTTTCACACAGTTTTGTGCCTCACTAATCTTATATCTTTCCTTGAAATTAAAAAGTTTACTGAAGTAATTATTGATTTGTAACAGGAAATATTGTAGAAATTATTTTCTATGTGCAGCCTGCAGTGAAACAGGTACAGACCCATGGATCATTCATACCTTACAGAAAAATCTGGCTTTGGTAGTAAACTCTGCAGATTTCAAAAATGGTATTCAAATCCAGGCCAGGATTCCTAATAGAACCGAAAGCAGGATTGACTTCTGACTGTTCAGGTTCAGCGCTCCCAGGACTGTCCTTAAGAGGCACATGTGTTTGGGGGAAACCAACACCTGGTTTCCTAAGTCCCTAGATCTGACCTTAAGTATGCATCAGCAAAATTAGGATACCCCAGTCTCACAAGTGCTGGTGTGAAAGCTGAGACTGTGAAGTCATAAAATAGCAAATGGCAAAATTAATTTGGAAGCAAATAAAGCAGAGAAATTTTTATTTGAATTTTCTTTGTTTTAAAGTCACAGAGTGGCAAATAACACGATTATACAAATAATGTGATTTTTCAAGGTGCTTCCTACTAGGAGATTCTGATCAAGGCTTACTCTGTTTTCTATATTCAAATGATAAATATTTTGCCTTTTACAAAATAATTATTTTATAACCCAAGGGCTGGTACCTGCAGATAAACTTGTGCTTCAGCACACTCTTCTGACATGAAAAGCACTCATAAATCACAATCTAAACTGCAGTTTCATATCCTCTTAGAAACCACTCTAACGGAGGCATGACAAGTCATTTAGGTAGTTGGCAGAGCAAAGCCTGTCAGTACACTTACACTGCAGGCATGTAACCTGTTTTCCCTTCCTCCATCTGCTGCATCAATTTGGGGTTGGGTAGGCATTATGCAAAACAATAGCTGCTACCATTGCAGAAATACTAGAATTCCCCTTTAGTTTGCAGCCTTTTCTATCCCTTCCTATTGTCTTAAGATTTTGATATCACTTGAGTGAGTACTTGAGTGCTTTACTGAGTCTAAAGGGAAAAGGAGCTAAAACATAATGGGAGGTTTTGCCAGGAGCATGGTAGACCCTGGGAAGACCATAGGCAGATGGTCTGTTAAATGCTTGTCCTTTGCAAGGGTGGGGAATATCACTCACAGAGTAAAAACCATGGCCTTGGGCCACCCCCATAGCTAGGAAACCTGCACAGAAGAGTGCTGCACACCTTCAAAGGTCAGAGATGGATGGTTTCCCAAACAGAGGCTGGGAATACTCAGTCTGGAGGAACCTGCAGGACTGAACTGACCATCACCTGTGTAGGTAGAGCAGACCAGTGGAGCAGGATGTTGAAGCATCACCAGAGCCAGTTTTGGTTCAGTGGAGGCTGCAGGGAACAGAAGAGCTTCAGGGAAGCCATCCTGCACCAGGTTAGTAAAGCATTGCTGAGGTTACCCAAGATTACTGCCCCCGTGCTCTGGGCGTAAGGCATAACCAAAATGTTTCACTGCAAGAGGTGCATAATGCCCGTGTGCCTTTCTTATGGGAAATATTCCTCTGAGATCACTGTGGATTTTGGGTGTCACTACCATCCTTTTCTCACCAGTTCCAGGCCTCAAATCCCACTGTGCCCAGGTGATGCACTCAATGCAGCTGCTTGATGATAGAGAAAACATCAATAGTCAAAGTTAAAACAGTCCAATAATGGAAATGGGAGATGAGAAAGTAAGTGGTAACAGCAAGAAAATTTTAAGGTTTTTTCTCAGCCAGAGAGTTTTAGAAGTAAAATCAGGACATGTACAAAACAAGGACGAATTGAAAGAGAAAGTATCCCCATGTGTCTTGTTTTTGTTTTCTCTTATGCTCAGATTTGTACTGCATTGTAGCCCAAACTCCTATTAGAGACATCTGGTTTAAGTCTGTAAGGTTATTTGGTTATGGTTTTGGCTTTTTTTATGTTCATTTTTCTCCCTTTTATTTTTGATTCTTTCTCCCCTCTCACTTTGCTCTAGTAATATTTTGTCAGCTTTTGTCTTCTCTGTTTCTCTTTTATCTTCTCCCCTCCTGCCTCTCCAGGCATCTTTAGCTGCACTTGTCTGCTCAATGCCCTGTCTTGCAGAGTTAATAGATCTGTCAGATGACCAGTGCTCAAGCTTTAGAAGGACATCTTCTTTCCTTTATTCTTCTTTTGTTTCTTTTTCACAACCTTTTACTGTCTGCAAAACCAAGTGCAGAGTGGGAGAGTGGCTCTTCTTCCTTCCAAGTACACAGTGCCACATTTCTTGGAAGTGGTTTTCCCTGATTTCTGCAACTAATAGAATAACTTCCTTTCCTAGTTACTTTGATGAGTCTCTTCTCTCTCCCAGCCAGTGGGGCACCTGTGTGAGGGTTATTGGCATCCAGACATTTTATAATACCCTCTCTCAGGTAATAGGTTTGATTTTCATGTTCATTAAAGCTGCTCAACACCTGGTAAAATGCTGCTTTTAGGACTCTCTAATATCCCAGGTTGGTGTGAAAGGGGTTTTGGCACAAGTGAGAATAAAGACCCATAGTGTCATTACCTGCTGCTCAAAATGACTTGTTACTTACCTTTCTTTGTGAAATTGCTGCTATCAGTGATGTGAGAGAAGGAGGATGTTCTTGCTACTAGAAACAGTGCACAGTGACTTGAAGGATTTCAGACTCATTCACATTTTTGCCTATTAGGAAGTGCATGATGCTCATTAGGTAATACAGCTTGAGGCCAGTTTTGGTCTCCAAAGAATAAAAAAAAACATTATTTTTTAAAGGTGCTGTAGAATTCGTGCTCTTTAGGATTGATTTTTATTTATACAGCACAGATGGCCCAATCACCTCTGTCTTCACATGGAATAAAATCAAATGTCTCAACTGCAAGAATTACTGTTTTGCAGGTGCACTCGTTTTCTTCACCTTGGATAAGTTCATTTGTAGGATGTTCATGAGAAGAGGTTTTGTGTGGCCTGAGCTTTGTTTAGTTCAGAGGTGCATAAAGCCCAGTGACCGCCTAAGCACTTCAGAGAAGATGTGATTCCATATCAGTTTGTCTGGAGTTTGTCTGGAGCACTATTTTGCTTTAAAATCAATGCCTAATTTATTTTTCAGTGGTTTCCCCTGAACAAAAATTAGAGAGAGAAACCCTGTATTCCTTCTTTCATTTATAAAACATTAATTCTAATCTGTGCTGAAAAATAAAGAGGTTTTTAGAGTTTCAGAAAGCTGACATTTTATGTTCCTTCCATAGTTCCTTTTTCAGTCAAAATTTCCCCTTTTAATAACTTGTAATAAGTCTATTACACAACATTGGCACTTCTTCACCTCGTACTTTCATAGTAACTTGTAATTTGCTTCAATCATTTTCTTTGTCAGTGGGATGACATATACCTCCATTAGATGACCTTTTAAATCCCCTTTTTATGAAGGAAACAAAACCAGATGTCAAGTCTAAGTAGGTTTTCTCTGTATTTTAAAGTTTCCCTGCAAAAGTATCTGGTTCATCACTCTAAAGGACACAAGGAGCATGAGTTTGCAGATATGTGTGACCATATCTTCTCAAGGTCACAGTTTTCAGTGGATGTATCTACACTAAGGCACATTGCACAATGACAAAAATTGCCAGCCTTTGTCTGGTAAGCAGCCAGGTCTCAAATCTGTTCCACTTGCAACCTGTTCTGTCTTCATAAAGAGTCTTCTGGAGTTTGCAAAGCATTGTGGCAGATAGAGAAATTCTTTAGTAGTTTAATTATGCATTCAGTAAATCTCATAATAATGGGGTATTATATTTAATTTTATATTATACTTATTTTTAGTAAGATGGAGACTATTAACTTCAGGTGTCAGAATTCAGCTAGTTTGTACCTTTCTGGTGTTTCTTCAGGCCATCAGCAGACTTTGAAAGACATTATGATTCACATACTGTTCACCTTTCCTCAGAAACAGAGCATTAGAGATGCTGTTAGTAAGGACAAGACAGACTTTGAAGCAATTCTGCTGAAGTGGGTAAATCTGACAGTGGGAGTGAATTTCCATATGTTTGTTACATACACACACATTATATACATATGTATTTGTATATGAATTTGCTGCAAGAGATCCCTGATTAATATAAAATTATGGTCTGATTTACTTCCTTCACCCTTTGTCCCTTTATTGAAACATTAATACACATTTTGCACTAGGTGATGAAAGCAGTATTTTACTTCCGTCTACCTCTGTTTTTTAAAATTTTTTTTAAATTTTTTAAATTTTTTTTTTCTAATTCTTTCATCACTGTCATTTGATTGGCTTCTGTTTGCAAGTTCCATCTTTTAATTTGCCCTGTGTAATGAAATTCTTCTCAAATTACCTGCTGTTTTCCATTAGCCGGTGTGGCTACCTCATTATTCTGCTCCTTTCTTTCTCCCATAATCATCCCTCTTGTTTTTCCAACCTGCATGGGAGAGAAAAGATTAGGCACAAACGAAGACTTGAAAATAGATTCCTTTTGATGTGTGGGGCTCTTATGACATGTTGTCACTACAAATGGTAGACCCAGAAACATGTGGTTCAGGCAGCTGTGAATACTTTACATGAGTCTTGCCATTTTAAGGTCTTCTGACTAGAACTTCATACATGTGCTCTTACCAACATCATACACTGCCTGTAGGGAAGGCTTTTGCTTTTTTATAGCTTCTCACATCCTGGTAAGAAGCATTCTTTATCCATAGTTTCATAGAAGTGGAATTAACGTGTTAAGTGTTGAAGTGGGGTCCTGCGCTTCCCTTTTCCCCTGGCTCCTCAGAAAAAGTGTAAGTTTTAAAAGACGTAGTGCATTCTGTCTTGAAAGATAATGCTATTTCTTCCTTTCATTGGTGTTTGGCAGTTCACAAGTTGGGTCTTTTCTCTGCAAGTACCAGTTTGGCTATGTACACTGCATTTCTCTGCTTACCAGGCAGCTCCCGTTTTCACTTAGAAGTGGCATTTGTGTAGTAAAGCTGATTACTTGAAACAAAACTTTTGTATTGATGCCATAATGACTGATGTAAAGTCCATTTTCTATCATTTAATGAATTACTGCAGCAGCTGACAGCTTTTAGCTCAGGTGGCCATTAGCTGCCAGAAAATACCTGACCCAAAGCTTATTATTTATTAGCTGTGAATGTCTGACCAGACAGCCATTACATCAAGTATGAAATAATGTAATTTCCTTTTCCGCATGTTGGAAAGTTAGGAGCTGAGCTGCCCATTGCCATGGATACATAAGCCTGCTCACAGACAGTATGTGAGGCACTGGCCATGAGATACACAGTCCCACCATCCTCTGCCAGCTCCACCTCACTTGTTTGGGAGGCAGGAACACTGTAAATGTGCTTTTCCCTCCTGCTTTCAGTGGTTTTACTCTTTCAGATGTGAACAGTCCTTTTCAAGGAGCAGAAAGAAAGTCATCACACTTTACCTGACCCGGGGCAAAATCATCCCGATTTGAACCACGTTTGGAGTTAAGTTTACAAAAAGTCCGAAACACCTTCCACAACAAGAAATGTCACTATTGAATTCAATAGAATTTAGATCTCATGGGGAGCAATAGGGAATCCTTGAAATAAGCTGTTGTTATGCCAGTTTTTGGGGTTTATGTTTCTAGCTTTTTGAAGCTTTGCCAAGGTGACTTTCAAGGTTTCAAGGTACTTTCCTCTTGAAACTGTACAGTTAAGATGTTCTTTGTCCTGATTCAGCATTATTCCTGGGTAGAACACACTGTTTCAATACTTTTGCCTAGACAAGAGGGCTCTTCAAAGGAGAGAGAGTATGTAAAGAAGAAGAGAGTATGTAGAAAAGCTGTTTGTAAAAAAAACTTTTTACAAATGCATGTAGTGGTAGGACAAAGGCTTTAAGGTGAAAGAGGGTAGATGTAGATTAGATTATTAGGAAGAAATTTCTTACTGTTAGGGTGATGAGGCACTGGAACAAGTTGCCCAGAGAGGTTGCAGGTGCCCCATCCCTGGAAATGTTCAAGGCAGAGTTGGATGGGGCCCTGAGAAAGCTGATCTGGTGGAAAATGTCTCTGCCCATGGCAGGGGCATTGGAACTAGATGATCTTTAATCTTTCTTTGAGTCTGCCAACCCAAATCTTTGATTTTATGAAATCAGGCTGCCAGCACTGGGATGTTCAGAGTGTCTGGGTACACAGTGCCAATGGCTGAGATGTAGATAGAGGTCCAGAATTCCACACAGGGAAAAGTGAAATGTTTCATACATTTTCTGCACGTATAAAAGCTAAGCAGTTCAAGCAGCCTACATCTGAAGCTTGCCATAAATTTAAACACTACTGCGTCATCTAAAATGTTGTGTCCATTACACAGAGTCAGGGTTTTCATTAACAGCCCTATCAAAAAAGCCTCAATGATGCACATTTGAAAAATGGATCGTGTTCAAGTGTAAAGAAATTTATGGTTATACAGACTTTCGATTCAATAAATTATATTAAATTCTTCTGAGATTCTTCTTTTTCTAAGAAGTAACACAGACAATAGACTTTTACTTAAATATAGCTAAGGTGAAAAAACCAAAGAACCTTTTATTTTTCCTTATAAAGTTTCTGACATTTTCTTCAGGTCAGAGATACTGCATGCAAATACCTGTTTTACCATTCAGTCAGTGAGGGAAAATCTGAAATCAATCTCTTCCCTGGAATAATTGCTCAGCCAACAGGATGTGTGTAATCCATTTTTATTATTAATACTTCAGTTAAGATTCAGGTACCATATTTTACTCCTTATAATGAGCACAGTTTTACAATGGATGTTTGGAGTTTACAGTACATAATATCACTGACAGCTGCAGAATGCCTGTCGTGTGCACCAGAGCTAGATTAAATATAAGTACATTTCTCTGGGCAGTAACAGTGCAGAGAGATAAATTGCAAAGTATGTCTACTTTACTGTACATGCACAAACCTCATTTCCCCTGTTAATTCAGTGCATGGACATATTTGTTATCATTTTGTTTATCAACAAAGCTATCCTACTGCTGTTATATTGCATCTCAGGTAAAGAAAGATTATCAGTCTGAGAGGTCTACTACAGAGAATGCTCGTCATGTGTTCCAATGATTTTACAGTATAATTCCTAATATCCCCATGTGATTTGGGATGAAGACCCAAGATTATGCACTTCCTCCTCTCATTTTTTTACACTGTAGGGACAGAAATTTTGATTTCTGTAAGAGGAGTGGCTTGGCTGATTCCTGGGTGCATGATTTTCTTCTGTGCTAGCTATATCCTGAGAAGGGAAAGCAGGAACAGAGAGGTCATCAAAATAAATCTCTCCACCTATTGACTAGTTTACATTCAGGTTCTGTATTGGTGGAAAATATTTTCCTGTTTCAAACAAAGATTAATTCCTAATTGTCCCAGTCCTCATGAGGACACTTAAGCAGCTAGTTAAGCACTGTCTTAACATTTTTTAAATGAGGCTGTTAAGTTGCAGAGCTGCCGTCGCCCATGCACCATCCTTCTCACTGTCTGTGGGGTAGTGCTGGGTCCAGTTTGAGCCCAGCTGTGTGACACTGGAGCTTGATATTCTTGGATGAAACAGCAGCAGTGTGTTTGTGCATGAGGGGAGCACACAGATAGCTTCTGGGGCTTTTGTGGGACAGGCCTTCTCCTCACACCGTAAGCTGCAGCTCATGTGGTGTTCAACAGCAGCCTCCAGCAGCAGCTTGTAGGCTGAAGGGGTATGCAGGCTCTGCCACCTCTCTTCCCTCTGAGAGCAGAAGGCACCATTTGTAGTCCATTGGTGGATGTGTGCAGTGCAGATGCCGTGCTGAACACGGATCAGTGGAAAGAGCTGTGCCCCTGAGGGTTTTCAGATGGCCATTTTTTTTTCACATGCACAAAACTGTAGGTGGAAAAGCAAAATGAGGGGGATGAGCAAAATTCCATTGTCAGCCACCCCAAGGGTAGGAGTGGTAAATCTTCTCAAGATGTAGGGATTCATTTTTCCATCCTTTGTTCCATGCCTTCCTATCATTGGAGGAGGTTTGCTCCCTCTTAGTCCCTAAGGCTCATTCTTGAATCTACCCCAATAAAATCTATAGTGGGCTCTCGGATCCCATGTGTAAATATCTAATGGCTACTACCTAAGGAAGGCATGAAGATGAAGCCTGAGGCCAATGTTTGGGCCTGAGAGATTTCCTCCCCTAACTTTGATGCTGGGTTTCATGTCATGCTGCCATGTTTCTCCACAATATATGCAGTAGATCTCTGTATTTTCATCTTCACAAGTGAACCTCTTGCTGTATCAATAAGTTACACAAAACCAGATTCTTGTTTTGTACTTTATGGATCTGTGCTTAAGATACATGAAACTCCATTATCGTTTAACTGTTTAGGACAAAGAAAAAAAAAACAAAACAAAAAACCAAACAACCACTGAATGATCACAAGATTATTGTTCTCTCACTATAGGGAAATCTGTTTAATCTCCCATAACAGACTATTCACTGACTAAACACCCTGGTCTGGTGACTGTGAAGAAGCAGACTATGCACAGTTGTGAAGAAGCAGACTATGCACAGTCAGAAACAGCAGCAGGAAAGAATGCACACCAGGGAGCCCATTCTTCCCCTTAACCTAGAGATACTGAAGAAACAGAAGGGGAATCTCCTTCAAATTGGAACAAAACCACCAACAACAAAACTTTAATCAGAAAATGCCCAGTATTAGACCCCAACTCCTAATCCGTGTCAGGCTTTTGTTAGGATTTGCTCACAAATAAGACATTTGGTAGGACTATATCAAGGGTATATCAAAGAGACAGTAAATTCAGTGTTTCATGTAGAAAGAGCTCCATTTTTAAAGCATTTGACTTGACTCCTGACAGTGGGCATAGTGCAGACCCCAAAAAGCCACTCAGACACCATCTGCACCTGTGGAGGGTGTAGCCTGTCCTTGCTATCCCTCAGAGGGAAGAGAAGGAGAGACATCTTCTGCGCTCGAGTTTGTGGTCACAGGCATAACATCAAAAGGCAGTAATGTCTTTAATGTGGGAAGAAGAGTATATAATTCATTATGAAGGTTAGCCAACAAAAGGCTCTTTTCCCTAGAAGCAGTCAATGCTGGTCGTCCCTCTCACGTTTCTGTCACAAACTTTTTCTTTCTTTTCTTCGTTTTTCAGAAACCCGTTCAGGACTCAGACAGCAGAAGCAAAACAAGATAGGATTTCCCTCACTTACTCCCCCACCCTGACAGAATGATTTTATCACATAATAGCCAATCTAAACAGTGCAGTTCAAATCATACTTTGCATGCAAATGTAAAGACAGTGTTACCACAGGAATGAGGTCTGTTTAGGTATGGGGTGAGCAGAAGCTGGCTGCTCTCTTCTGAACAGACCCAAGTGGTGCAGCAAGAAATTCACAGATTCAGGGAGAGCAGGAGGAGTATCTCTCTTGTTTTTTGCCGCTTAGCTTTGACTTTACTGCCCAGAAGGAGACATTTTCAGATGCAGGAAGCCAACAGGAAGTTAGCAGCACGGAGATTTGTCCTCTACCCAGAGAGTCAAGTGGTTCAGACCAGCCTCATACC
The DNA here is from genome assembly GCA_013397055.1 of Pachycephala philippinensis. Taxonomy (NCBI): domain Eukaryota; kingdom Metazoa; phylum Chordata; class Aves; order Passeriformes; genus Pachycephala; species Pachycephala philippinensis. The sequence continues at coordinate 52,912 of VWZT01015356.1, forward strand.
TTTTATATGAAAGCAGAATTATCTGCATACACTCCAGCTGGCATTGAGTCTCTGTCTACCATCACTCTTCAGCTTCAGAGAAACAGTAAATGACTCCTTGCCTGTACAAAAAACAGGGTTTCATGAAAAGACAGATTTAGCCTTCTGCCTGCTGCACTGCCTTGGCCCTTTGGAATGAGGCTGCTGAAAATGCTCAACAGCTTGTTTCCACGGATTTTATCCTGTGCCCTAAAGTCACATCATAATCATGTAGCTAGCACTGCTGGTGCCTACATGTCCCCATGCTGCAGGCAAGAGCATCCAGATACACTAATGCACTACATGGCACCAATCACCACTTCCCAGCAGTGTGTAGCTGACATGAGTGTTGGAGATATTCTGTCCAGACACCTCTCCTGTTCCTGTAAGAGCATCACAGCAAGCTATCAAAACAGCTCACTTGTCAACTGGCAGTCACCCATGCTAAATAACTGGGTGCAGACCAGACTTTTACTATATGCTTCTCTGTCTATATTTGAAATCCCCCATCTCATTGTTATCAGGAATTATTCATAACCCTTCACTGGTTCCTGATAGCTGGTGGTATGCACCAAGCACTTTTCCATCTGTGGTTTTGACATACAGTGATGGAAATTTGGTATAATATTCTTCCCACCTTGACTATCCATGCTTTGTGCACCCTTATCTAAGTGGCTTCAACACTTCATACCTTCTGGTTCTCTCGCTGCTGCATGTCAATATTGTCTGTTTATTCTGCAGGGAACATACAGGCTTTATTTGCACAACTGTGAGTACAACAGGGCCCCAAGATTTTGCTGGGGCTTTTGATGGTCAGTGTTCCTCCTGTAGATGAAGCTTGAATTTTGGCATTACTCTGGACTCAGGCTGAAGGCTGCACACACTCATTCAGGCTGGGATTCAAAAGCAACAAATAGCAAGGTGATGGATAGTTACTTCTGGCTTTTGGCATGTAAGCAAAAGAATTAGCAGGCTGTAACCACACAAGCTTATAGAGCCTGGAACAGACTGGCAGGCACTGACGTTTGTGTCAGCTGAAAAAGAAAGCAGCAACAGAAAACATGGAACACAGAGCAGTAGTACTTGAGAAAGGAAATCTCAGCTATTTGCAGAATGCCATCAGCTGAAATTTCTAAAGACCAGAAGGGCCCATTTTAAAGTGCTCAGCATGCCCAGTCAGGGCCAGGTTTTCAGTTAAGCTCAGTTCCCATGGAGGCAGCTAAACAAGAACCAGATTTTTAAAAGCACTCAGTATCCAGCTGTTTCCATTGCAAATATTCTGTCCCAGTTTTAAACAGAGCGCAGCACCACTCAAGAGGCTGTGTTATTTCAAATGCTTGTAGTAAGTGACTTCACACCTGGTGTCATTGTTTCACTGCCTACATGTCAGAGGATCAGGCCACGTCCATTTCTGTCTTCTTCCACCTTTTCTGAGCCCTGATGTGGTCTGAATAATCTGAACTATCAAATAACTGTTCTGGGTATTGTACAAAGAGGGAATATCAAGAAATGCACCACACAGACTACAGCATGATAAGCTTCGCAGTTCCGCCAATTTGCCATGCACTTTTGAGCTGCATTATGCTTTGACCTGCCAATCACACTGACTCATGTCAAATTATGTCATATTCCAAATGTCTGAGTTTGGAGGTCTCAACCTATTTTCACATGCAGATGAAGTCGAGAGTTTCTTTCTCCTGAAGTTTGCAGAAAAGCAGAAAAGACAGCAGACTCCATGATTCAGGGAAGACTGTGCGGCAGGTGATGTAAAACATTATCTGGTTATCAACACTTGCAGAAATTGCAGTCTTCCTTCCATCAGCATGTCAGTGTGAAGTTTTCTAAGAGCAGGAGTAACCCTTTGCTAGGAGAAACCAGCCTTGGAGATCCTAAACCCCACACAGCTCCTACACTTTCTCTCAAACTTTCTGGGAGCTTGTGGGAAGTGCTCAATGTACAGCCGATATGGGAAAGGGTACTATCTTCTGCCCTAGTGCCTACTGTCTGCCATGGTTCTTGTGTAAGCAGAGGGGTGTAATTCAGAATATGGAATGAATCGTGGAAATTCTCAGAAGGTGGTCTACCAGAAGAACCGGAGTTTCCTTTTATTTCACTTGTTCATGTTAGGACTTTTGTTTGGGGTTTTATGTTGGGTTTGGAGATTTTTTTGTTTAGTTATTTGGGNTCTTTGTTGGTTTGTTTTTGGGGGTTTTTTTGGTGGGAGGTTGTTCTTCTTTTATGTGAAGATCCAGGAGACAGAGAGGGAAGGGCAGAAAACTGAGCTGGTTAAAGAAGAAGCCCACCACACAGACAGGCTCAGGCCGTGCACTCTTAGGCATGGGTAGCTGAAGACACTTTTCCCCTTTCAGAGTGAGTTTAAAATGCTCAAACCAAACTACTTCAAAGAAGAAAAGGCCTGAAGAGCAGATGAATTTCAGTCTTTTTTAAAAAAGATGCTGTTCATTTCCCTGTTGGAGAGGCATGTATCTCCCCATTTGAAGCTTCCTCCTCTGTCATTCCTTCCTCACATTTCCTTGATCCCCCTTCCTGTGTGACCATGTGACACGCAGCCATTTGGTGAGAATCAAGAGAGATATTGGCAGTTTGGGAGCTGTTGTTCCTGCTTATGTATGCAAAGAACATAATTGCTAAGTGCGTCATCTGTTGTGATTTGCACATCCACACACAGCACAGATCAGGGCAGTCTTCCCATAAGGATGCAGTGCCTTTTTTTCCTCTCTGCTTTTCTGGGCAGTAAAATATTAGGTCTCCTGGACCTCCTTCTGCCAGGCTGAACAAATGGCCTAGGAGGTGATCCCTGCCCCAAATAGCTTACACTCTTAATACAGCTGCAGAGAACCAGGATGTGAAGCAGTATTTCTGTAACTCTCTTGCTTCACACACAAGTTTGAAATTACTTGAGAAATAATTTAGGTAGGTCTGCAGCAGGTGTGAGAAATTAGCAGTGCCAAACCCAGCATTACAAAAGCACTCTGCAGTCATGGACACACCAAGTGGGAGCTAAGTTGCTCCCAAAGATTATCTGAGCAAGGGGCAACCATGGAGCAGTCAGTGAAAACTGGTTTGCAAAGCAAAAATAGCAGCTGAAAAGCAAAAGTAGCAGCTGTGTGCTAATAAGAGGACAAAATATTGGGAAAAAAATAAAGAAATCTAGAGAGAATATCAGAGGGATTTCCAATTGGCTTCTCCGTCAACTGTGTTGATTCTCACGATCACAGCCATTTGACTTCTCATGATCTTCTGCAGCAGAAGCCAAGCCAATATGCTCCTTAAAACCTTCAGATGCAGGTCAGACAAAGCCCTCACCTGAAAGTGCAAACTGCATAGGCATACTAGAGACCTCAGAAAACAGCCTTGTGCTCCCTGATGACAGGAAAGGGGGCTTGTTGTTGTTCCATCTGACTCCCCTAGGTAAATATGCAGCTCATAGTGTGTCTTGAATTCCTTGAATTCCTTCACCAAGCTGTACCTCCTGCAAAAGATTCCCCAATTGGCATTTAGGACCTTCAGCAATAAAACCTCACTGTCCAAATACTTCTTTCAGTCTGTAGCAGACACCACAGGTGTTTATATTAGAATCCTTCACTCACTGGATTCCAGCCATGTTGTCTCAGGGAGCCTCATCTCCTTCCCTGGTGCCTGGAGTGCTATGTCTCCTTTCAAGCAGAAATTCAGAAGAGAAAATCCCCCCTCAGACAGTGGTCTTTAAAACAGCACTGCACCTTGTGTGAACACATGGAGGCCCCACTAAGCCTCCATCAGTGTTGGAATGCCAGTTCCTTCCCAACCTAGCTCTTCCGCTTAGTGGAGCAGAGAGCTGCATTATTGGATGCTAGTTTTGTGCAACAGCACTAGAAATGGGGGAGCTGAGGGCTACCAGTGAGCACCAGCCATTTTCCACACATGTGCTTTCAGGTTATGCTTTACATGAGCATGCAAAGTGCTCTTTTCCTCCTGCTGCACCACGGGGACGTGGCCCCCAGGCAGAGCCACAGCCACTAGAGGGCATTTGAAGGACATCAGATGAATGGGTAGCAGGTGTCTGGCCAGGAGATGAGCCAGCCATTCTGGCATGTCCCGCTGTGCCAAGCGGTGGCATGCAGCAAGAAGTCTTATCCCAGTGCCTTTCTCATTCTGTCTTTCTGCAGTTGCCCCTGGGCACTCTGAGTTAGTGATTTGCAGAAAGCGTTGCTGAGATTCTTCCCATGGATGAACTGCTGCAAATGGGCAGTAGCTGAGGTAGAGCAATGCTGCTAAATAGATCGCTGAATAACTACAACTCTCTTGATTGCCCCCTTCAAAATAGCTATGCATGTAGATATCGGACACAGCTTCGTTCATCAGTTTTAATCAGCTGCCTGCAACCTCCTCATTTAGTTTTTCTTGACATTAAGTCAGAAGTCCATGATTTTCTTACCTTTTGCCATCTACTCTCTCTTAATGGAGAGAGCTGTCCTCAAAGGCCAATCTTTAACAAAAGCATACACCTACACTCCATACCAACCTCTTTCAAGTCCGTATCAGTAGATGGCGGAATTGAGTATGGCCTTCTGTATTCCAGATGAAAGCCAGGGCCTTCAAAACAAAATATTTGCAGCAACTTCATCACCGTATAACTGTCTTCCATCCAAAGGGAATGCCTGACACAGACCATATGAATCCTTTCAGTCAAGCTTAAAAACTTCCGCAATGATCCTCTTTACTTACTCCTTTTTAATTTTTTTTTTTTTTTCCCAAGAGATCAGGAGTACAGAAACAGCATGGGAATACATGCACTTGCACAGTGACTTTCTGCACAGATGAGTTCCCATGGGAAAAGTTTGCACTGAAGAGCACCAGGTTGGTATTTCTGGCAGCCGCTCCACGTGTATTGGAGAAAAGGGATAAGCAGGGCAAGGGTGAGCTTCCACTTGCAGTGGGCCAAGAAATATCAGAACAAGATTGCCTTGGTCAGTCCATGTCTATTGTCAGGGGTTTTTTATAGTCTAAGAATGACCAAGTGCTGCCTCAGTTATCTCCACATCAAATTGCTTGGCAAAACTTCAGATGCTCAGGAGTAGCCTTCTGGAAACGAGCAGGAGTCTTGCAGAGTTGGGACAGAAATCTAATGTCGTCCATAGACTTGAGAGAAAGGATGCCAAGACAGTACTGAGTGAGACCGGTCAAAGGCTACAAAGCAAAAAGGGAAACAGTCTGTCTATCCCTCAGACATTCTCAGGTCGAGTCAGATGGACTTGTGGAGGGTATTGGGAGCCCTTTGGGCACAGGTCCAGAGACTCAACCCCTATGACTGTCACGGCAGCACAACACCATGACTCACCACTATGTGCCAGAATGCAGCTACTGTGGGGTGGGAGCAGGAGTGATAGGCTGGATTTAGCTCAGGACATGCACGTTTGAGGTGGTATGAGCACCTGTCTGCTCTTAGAAGCAATCCTGATGGATGTGTGATACAGCATTGGCGCTCTTGTGCTTCTCACTGGAGTTGCTACACCATCCTTCTTCTTCCAGGAGCTTGGATTGAGTGTATCAAACTTTACAGTCAAGAGAGGCATTTTTATACAAATTCATGCCTTAAATCTCGCCAATAGCTCAGGAGGCAGCACTGGGATTACTTTTATGCCAGCAGCAGGCAGGGACAAGAGATGTTTCTTGGGGCACAGTAGCAGACCTGTGGGTAGAGCTCAAGAACCTTGATAATGTTATTCTGAGTCCAGCATCCATCGTTTTTACATAACAAGTCAGGTTTTACAGACCTTGAGCTACCTGTCTCCACTCATGTATTAAGACTCTGCAAACCACCAACTGAGCTAATTGGTATATTTTTCCCTTAAGAAGAGAGTTAGAAAACACATTTGTACTGGGAATTGTGAATGATACATTCTGCCTGAAGGAAAACAAATTATCACTCCAGCAGGAAAACTCACATCCCCAGGGTTCTGAAAGCAACTCATGTTGACTCTCTTGTTTTAGTCTGTTGGGGATTTGAGAGGAATGATTTGAGGCAGGACCAATGGGGAAAATTCTCTCCTTGTGTTCTTTTTCTCTTTTACATGACTGTCACACAACAGGTGATGAACAGGCTTCCTCAAAGTCATTATGGTAAGTGCAGATTACATTTCATGCACAACAGACAGTTGCTGCAAATCTTCACTGGTACATTCTTTAATGATATACTGCTCTCAGGGAGGCCGTAGATGCCATTGCTGATCAATAAGTAATAGATGATATTTTTTTCCTCCCACAGCATGAGGTGCTGTTTGAAAGGAGGACTGAATTAAATAAAGTAAATAAATAAAATATATAAAGTTCCCAGAGTGAACAGAAAGTGCTATATTTACACAGTTAGAACTCCCTTGTGCTGCTGGTTTCAGGATGGATTTGTCATCTTAGGCTACTTTGACACAGAGGTGGGAGAAGAGTAGCGTGATACCATAATCCTGCCTACCATAAGAATGTGGTATTTTCCTTGGACTGCTATGCAAATTCTGGAATCCACCTCTGAAAGTCATCCGATCAGATCTTGCACAAAGTGGGGCTACTGCAAAAGTAATCCAGAGGTTGTCTGAGGAGACAGTTCACGCATGTCCAGTCTTAGACACCATGAGAGGACATGAGCTTCACAGATCACATTTCAACAGTGACTTTACCAGTTGTCAAGGCTGCACAAGTACTGGATTTCAAAGCTGAAATTCAGTGTGGAACCCTAAAATACCACTCTTGTGGAATCTTCGTTACCCTGCTGATGTGATGTGGACAACACTGCCATGTCCTAGTGAAGTCAGCATGAAGAGGTTATTTTTGCAACATCAGAGAGGAAAGAACAAAGTAGAAACATACTTTCAGTGTTAGGTGCAAAGCAATCCTGTATTTAAAAGGTACATTTGTTCTCTTATATTAATACAAGCATGGGAAAATCTGGGATACAGAACTTTCAAACAAAACCAGTGTATGAATAGGTTCTGCAGGAGTAGATTTTGTATATCAAATTTCAGTGTTCTGCATAAATTGAATAAGTTCTCATTATTGCTGTGGAGTTGTGGCAAAGTAAATCTACTGGATGTATAGAAATTATAGTTCCTAGGATTACATCAGGATTACATCAAGACAAATAAAGGCTGAAGGTGAACCTTGGCCAGACTCTAAATATAAAATAAGCATACTGTACACAGACTTTTGAATAAACACATACAAGCTTGAGCAATTTCTTAAGACAGCCAAAACATCTTGCTGGTCTGTATTTGCAGGGAGGGCTATTCTCCTTATGGTATAAAACAAGGTTCAGTGATGGGCACATATCAAAGTATTTATCAGTATTTGTGTATTTGTTCTAAATCACTTACTAGTACTAGCTGAGATGTCTGTATGGGGCAGACATTTTAAAATCACAATTTTAAAAATTAAGCAAAAATGAACATTCTTGAATTTTTTTCCTTTGGTGGTGATATATGCTGTCATAAGATAATAATGAGTATAATATTATAATAATATAGGCTTTGAGAATTGAAATGTAACATGTAGCCCTGAACTTTGTCATCTTCCTGGTAGAAACACAGGGCAATTTTTGGAGGTGTTTATATTTGCTGACAAAATATCTAGTATCTATGTGTACATGTATTAGCTACTTGCAGATTTAAAACCATATGCTAAGCAGCTGTAACTATGCAGGGCTAATGCCGCATCAAAACCCTTAGCCTTTTCCCCTCTCCTCATTCAGACTGCTGGAAGAAAGGGCTGTGCTCTACTTTTTGTGAAGCCAAGGGTCTCTCAGGAGGCACATCTTGTTGAGTAAGGAGTGTGCCTCAAGAAGGCACACAAACATGAAGTGTAGAGCAACTCCTGATTTCGATGGGCTTCCTCTTGTTATTTCCTCCTAGTCCCATCTCTCAATCTAGTATTTGGAGTGGGTAAGCAACTTTATATGGGGATTTATGTGCCTCTCAAAAAGAGAGTTAATTATACATAATAATGGTTTTGTCTGGGCAGTGGGGCAAGGTCTCAATTATACTTTGGCCACCACATATTTTCAACATTGTAATCACAAGAATCTTTCTGTGAAGGATAAATTGATGACAAAGTGTCTTACTGAGAAGAGTGCTGTTTTTCTTTATCTCCGTCATACAAACAAATAATAGTTAATAACATTAATTGAGCAGATTCTAGTGCAGCTGGCCAAGGAAAGTATTTGTCTTATGCTGAACACCTTCTGTTGCACTCTGCAAACACAAGCTGCTAGAATGACCTCAGCACTTCTTTTGCTTTTATTCAAAATCACCAAGATGTTTATGATTCAGTTTCCTCCCTATGTCGGCACTAAATACCTACGCGGCAAAGGCCTGTAAATCTGCCATTCAAGCAGCAAAAACAACAACATGCCAATCCAATAAATGACTCCCTCACAGTGTTTTCATTATACAAAGAAGACTTTTTCTGTGCTCTGTCCAAGAACACCATCTTGCAAAGTTTGCTTTATAATAAACAAGGGAGGTCCAGCAGAGATGGGCAGCAGATCAGAGGAAAGAGAATGTCATGTAGACTAAAGGAGGGTGAAAAAGAAAAGAAGGCATAATTATTGTTGAGCATGTTCTTAAATTACTCAGTGATTCTGTTAAATTCACTTCCCTACACAGATTACATTTTTCTGAAGTGGCCTTTCATGGCTGTATTCATTAATACCTGGATATTTAGCAATACTGTGAATGGTTTGCTATTCTTTCCTGCTTTCTGAATAAGAAAATGAACTATTTTCCTGTATTTTTTGATGTTGATCTACTAGTAAGGGATAATCAACCAACAGGCAGTTGAAGCAAATGCTTTGTGGGCAAATCATGAATTTATATATGGGTACAAAGAGTATTTCAAAATCTTATGAACAAAACAATCTGTCAGAATGTAAACTAGTACATTCATCATTTACAAACTGAAGAGGAGACTGCTTCAAGCTCACTGAGTACTTTGCTCATTATAATTTGTTCAACTTCGAAGTATGTGATAAAGTAGTGAGGAAAACAATTTTGAAATGCTTCTCCCAATGCCCGATGCCTCATTTATACATCTGCTGATTAATAAATGTGGAAGAAAGATGGTGTTAAAAAAGAATTCTGTTTCACTATTGCTACTTTGCTTTTGAGAGCTGGCATAGGTGTGATCAGCATTTTTGTTTCCCTATAAAGGTAGGTTTTCCACATTTCTTTATTATTTAGGAATAAAGATACAACACCTGCAAACAAAAAAACCCTCAAGAAACTCAAACCAACCCAAACAAACAAAAAAAAAAACCAACAAAACAACCACAACAGGCCCCCAAAAACACAACAAAAAACCTCCACACCACCAAAACCAAACAGGACCCCCCCAAAAATTGAACACACATACATGAACAAAACCGAACAAAAAAACGAAAGGCAAAGAAAAGGCACAGAAATCAAAAGCTACAATCAGATTGGCTCAAACATTTTATGTCCTTAAGGACTTGATTGTTTTCCATATCTCTGGGCTCAGCCTGTTGCACAGGCATCCATGCATTTTGAAGCTTCAGAATAAAAGCCATTTTCAGTTGTGGCAAGAAGTTATATAACCAGGTTTTTTACCTAACTCAGGAGAAATAAGAGGAGGAAGAGGAAAAAACAACCAGGATGATTTTATCTGTTTGTTATATTTCTCTGTGTAGATGGCTAGATTTTAAAAAACCGGGACTCTTGCTTCAGTAGATATGTTTTAGAGCTGATGCCAGGAAGGGAATAAAAGTGGTGAGACAGAGAAATGGAGAGAAGGTCAGAGCCACTCCTCTTCAGCAGAAGAATGCTGAAAGAGAACAAAGGGGGAGGATGAGCAGAGAAGAGCTATGCGAGCCTCAGAACAAGAGGGAATGGCAGAAGTCTTGAAAACAAGAAAAACAGAATTCAACCCTTTCTGCGTAGAAAATAATGCTAAAAGGAACAATCAGCTGAGGAAGCTGAAACCTGGAGATCTTTAGAGAAGGTTCAGTGTTGGCAGTGTAAGAAGAGGGGAAAAAATGAGGGAAAAATCTCAAACCCAAGGACAGCTGAAGCACTCCAGGAAGACAGAAGGAAGAGGTCAGCCCTGTCTCTGTTCTTCTGCACGGCAGCAGCGAGGGCTCGGTGCACATGTGCATCTGCACAAGGAGAAGGGCAGAGCAGTGCTCAGTCTGACTGCACTGCAGCTCACTAAAAAGAGAAGTTTCCACAAGAAAGGGAAAAAGACACACACCAGAGTGATTTAGCACCAGCTGTGCTTGCTATTTTTTTAGTGTTTTTTTTCCCTTGTGTTGTACAAACAAGCCTAATTTTGAGCAGGATATTGTCCTTTCATTGCTTTCCCCTGTAGCTGATGTTCTTGTCAGCATCTCCTGCCCTAAAATACAGACCACATTGTAATGGTGCTGCAGTGCACTAACTTTCAGGGACAGCGGGAAGAACGTCCCTTTGATAACTGTGAGGCCTCTACTGCAAGAGTAGGAATAAAAGCCTTCAAAAAGGGATGGCCTGGCTGCTCCGTATTGAGGTATTTAGTATATTTTGTCAAGAAACACTGCAAAACCCCAAAGTAACCCATGGGCAAAGCACAAGGCCCAAGGAACAATGGGAATCCGGGGGTGACTGCTTTTTCTAGCTTCAAACTACCTTGTTGATTGCAGCATGGTAATAATAGTGCTTTGCAGACAGCTGTGCTCCTTCGTAACACACTGTGTGGGAACAAGGGAAAATTAAGGAACACAGAGCTGGTGCCCAGCTTCCTCTCCAGCAGCACGTGGCCCCAAGAGAGAGGCAATGCTACCCAAGGCAGGAATAAACACCATCTCCATTTTCTTTATTGCAGCCTGAAAGATCAGTTCTAAGAAAAACAAAAAATGGCAGATTTTAAAAAGCCTGCATCCCAGCTGTATGAAAATGCCCTAACAAAGTCATGGTAACAGCTTGCTCCTGTCTATTTTGTCTCTACCTATAAACTCCAATACCCTGCTATGTCACAGGACTTAGAAAAGTATTTCTGCAGACCTGATTTAAGAACTGTCTGTAGAAAGATTATCTGAGATGTCTATCTCAGATACCTGGAAAACCTTAAGACACTTTTATGGCAGAGAGCTGTAATTATCTAATATGCCAAGAATATGATTCAATTACACATCTATTGCAGAAGCAGAGCCAACAAAACCCACAACAAACTGTGCAAGTCTTTGCATTTCTGTAACTGCAGAAAACTGGGGAGTCCAGTAATCCTGCCAAGGTATTAGCCATCAGGAATTTTATTCAGCATGCTATGTGTCTGTTCCCCACAGCCTTGCACTACAAAGGAGCTCAGGACAGGGATTCCTTCAGGCATGTGATGGAGCTGCATGTATCAAAGACAATACTGAGACTGTGGCTTGAAGCAAGAGTAAAACGTGGTATCTTTACAGCAGTGTTATTTCACAGAAATACTGCCTTGCTTAACTACTCTCGCTGAATAGCCAGTCAACCCACCACAAAATAGGAGAAGGGGGGTGGGGCTAAGACAGAACAGGCATGGATTTGCCCTCTGAGGCTACCTTGGCCAACCAGGCTGAGGAGCACAGCACCGCAGGCAGAGGGGGCAATAGCAACCTCAGTCAAGTGGGCAGCCTGAGTCATGCCGGGTGAGTTCTGTGGAGAGCCTGGTGCTCTTTATGGAGCCTTAAGTCAGCAGCCCAGGAATGCACTTTCTCACAAAATGTGTAAGCCTGTGTGTATGCATTCCCTGAGGACCTTGGAAAGAGGACATGACTTCTGGAGCCAGTGCTGTTCGTTTAGCTGTCTGTCCCAGACCAAGGCAGGCGAGAATTTTTTCAGATAGTCATGATGATCTTCAACATTGCCTTGTTGAAACTCAATTAAAATCCTGTTGTCCTATTAGCCGTTTTTTTACTTAGCCTTTCCTCGGGCAGATTCCCAAACACTAAGCAAAATGGACTTCAGGATCTAACTCAGGGAATTTATTTTCTCCCATCACAACAGGAGAGAATGTTTCGTTCTGCTCTAAGAATCTGAAAAAGATTTGTAAAGTACATCCACAGAAGAAGTTTCCTCTGGAACCCTCATTTCCTGGCTGCAGTAGGCCTGTCACATTTCTACTGATTCATTGTTCAGCTTCAGGAAACAAAACAGCTCTCGGTCCCTCTGCTGAAGTTTGCTCCTTTTGTATCATAGCCTGTGATAAAATCCTAACTGCACTGTCTTGGGTATTCACTGCACCCTTGTTAAACAAAGGGGAATGCTTAACGCATAAATTATCCTGTGCTTAATTTTGCATGTCATATCATTTTAGAGCATTTAGAAATGCTGGACTTAGCCAGCATTTATCCTCACAGCTGTGGCAGTTTCAGTCTCAGTGACTTGCTTGCTAAGGATATGACACCGAGTTTCCATTGTAAGCAATGCCCACAGTGTCTAAGTGACAACAGGAAACTTTAAGGCATAAACTCTCTCACCAAGAAGCGTTCACCTTTCTGTGGAGAACAGGCTTGTACCCCAAGTTCTGCTCAAATCCCTGCACTGACCTTAAATGCTGTGAGCAGATTCCAGCCCTCCAGTCCACAAGCAAAGCCAAGGAGCATGACAGTCACCCAGTTGCTCAGCAGTCACACAGTCTGCTGTTTCCAGGTGTGTCTTTCCCTCTACTTTGACCTCACCTGGTTTTGCAGGCTCCCAAAACAGTGCACCACGAGAGCGAATCTGCTTGCTACAGTGGGCTGTGCCTCCAATACCAACAAATGCACTTCAGTATGTTGAACTGGAGTCAGCTGCAGCAGGCATGAACAGGATCAAACCCTGCTGAGTTCTAGGTCAGCTGCAAGACTGCAGGCAGTCCTGCCCACTGCAAAAGTACAACCCTGCCCTCAGGCCAGGATAGGAAGCCTTCACCTCACCTTAGCTAACCTTGACAAATGCTCACTATCATGTATTCTCATATAAATTCTTGGAGACAGGCTGTTGACTTCAGTACCTGAAACAAAATTGTCTGGATAGAGCCATACTTTGAAGAAGTTATAAAAAACTATTAAAAAATCTTTTTCTGTTTTCCACAAGCAGCTGAAACTCCCTCATTGGCTAAAGGACACCACATTAAAGAGAGAAGAGATGGTGGAAATAACCACACTTTTCCTTAGATATACTAACAAAAAGCAATAGCCTCATGGTTCCCCTAGCATCTGTGTTTTATGTTGTACTGTGAAACAATCCACTTAGACTTTACTCCTCATCTGTCAGTAGTGAAAGTGTTTTCAAGAAGGTAATGAACCACTCATTCGAGATTTGATGATTGAAGATACCCCTGGACATGCTCACGACAAAACAGAACCAAACAGTCTCTTTAGGGAAGAGAACCAGCCAGCAGGCTCTGTGTGTAAATAAAACTCTCCCCACAAGAGAACATGATGACCTTCATGGCAGATTTGCTGTCTTAAATGGACAGTGAGACTTGGTCAGGGCATGTGAGCTTAAAGGAAAAGGAGTGAGGCATGTGCTTCAGAGCTCTGCAGTTTGCTTCAAGTCATGAAACAATTCCCCTCTCATCCTCATTTTCATCCTCCTTTCAGATCAATGCCACAACTCCAGGTTTAGTAGCAACCGAATTTTTTTTCCATTGAAGAATTCCAGGAAAAGGATCATGCCTGAAAATGACCATTTCATTTCTTGTGAACTGAAGCAGCTGAGAAATGCTTTGAGAAAGGACATCCCAAGGTTATAAAGAAGGAAATGGTTCTTCACCTGCTGCTGAGCCTTACGTCTCTCCCATGATTAAACTTGCGATATCTGTTCTCTCTGCCTCTCTGTGACTGCTTCCATCTGTGCAATTGTGTTGAGGTCACTACTCTAAAATCTGCAGCTGTCCTCAACCTTTTCCTTGCATATTCATTTGTCACACCAACAGTTTTCCACCTGAAGGGTCTGTTGGCAGCAGGAGAGTCTCTGTGAGAGTATTTGAACACCTGCCCTGAAACAGCCATTTCTGAATTTCACTGGGGAAAAGCCACTAACTGGTAATTCCTCCCTGCTATTAATCAGTGATGGGGACTTACAATGCCCCAGCACACATTTCCCAAATCACTGTTTTGCATCTAACATGGTAAGCATCTAAATCTATCTCCTGGTCTGAGCAGTACTTGAGAAAAAAGGTTTGTCACATGAGTCCACTCTGAAGACGGAGGTGCACAAGTTCCTACAGCACAGATATCCCTATGGCTATGAACCTCTGCTTCAGCCTGCTCTGGGAGAGCCAGTCCATGACCATACAAGTTACAGAAGTGTCAGCCAAGGGTAAGGATATCCCTGAAGTCTGGATCTCAACAGTGATTTCACTCAGCTTCCTTTGAACTGGAGTCCCATTTAAAAGTGTTGAGTAATTTTATCCACAACAGCAGTCACAGAAAAGCCATGCTTCTGCAGCCATGAAGAGGAAATACTTACACAAAAAATGGGACAGGGAAAAAGATAAATCTGTTGTTTTTACTTGACAGGCATAGCCCATCTCCTGGATAGGTCACCTGGGCAATGGACGGGTATGTTATGTCTGCAGAAATGTTGGGAGACTTTGTGCTTATACAGAATCATAGAACCATCCAGGCTGGGGAAAAACCCTACTCTGGGGCAGGAGATTAATCTTGTCCAGCCAATAATATTGTCCTCTTTGGTTTAATAAGAGCTGAGTTAATTGCAAATCCCATCACACGTTCCTTCATATGCCTTACTCTTAGGAGATTTTTACATTTCCTTTCTTCTTTCTCTGCTATCAGTGATTATGTGATATGTTGGTAGCCTTCAGCAGTGTGCCCTCATATTCAATCCCTTGCATCCAATGGTTGTACCTCTGAGGAATAGTATCACGGCACCAAACCCAGAGAGCAGAGCAGGGCTGTGCAGAGCAGGGCTGTGCACAGCTCGGGCAGCTGGAGTCTGTCTGCCACGCCTGCCTTGTGATTCTCTGCAGCCACAGGGCTGCTCCACCACTGGTGGAGCCCTTGGGCTCGTTCTGGGGCTTTTCCACATGCAGGAGAGATATAGCACTGAACTCCAGCCTTTCATTTACAAGCTTTCCATGAAATGTGACTGGTAAGTCGATCCGGGCTGGATGCCAGGTGCCCACCAAACTGCTCTATCACTGCCTTCGTCAGCTGGACACAGAAGGGGGACAAAATAAAATGGAAAACAATTCATAGGTCAAGATAAGACAGTTTACCAAGGCAAAAGTAAAATAGCGCTTACTCAAACAAAGGAAAAAATGCCATGATTTTATTCTGTACTTCCCATCAACAGCGGACCACTTCCCAGGAAGCAGGGCTGCAGCACTTGTTGCAGCTGCTCTGGAAAGCAAACACTGTAAATAACTAATGCTCTCCCTTCCTCCTCCTTTACACAGCTTTTATATCTCAGCTGACATCATATGGTATGGAATATCCCTTTGGTCAGTGTGGGTCAGCTGTCCTGGTTATGTCCTCTGCCCAGATTTTGCCCACTCCCAGGCTGCTGGTGGGAGGGTGGAATGACAGAGACAGCGCTGATGCTGTGCAGAGCTGCTCAGCAGCAGCCAAAACACTGGTGTGTGTCACCAACACCTTTGTAGGTACCAATGCAAAGCACAGCACTGTGGGAAAATGAACCCCATCTCAATAAAATGACAACAAACAACAACACTTGTATTAAAGCTCAGTTGCACACTCATCTGTGTTGTGTGTCCTTTCCCAGGTGAGGAAGTGTGCATGAGGAAATGTCCCATCATCTTTTCCCTGGGGGGTAAAGTCAGTGGCTAATGTGCATAGCAGGGTCTTAAAGGTTTCTGGAACTCATGAAATAACAAAGTACAGTAAATATTTACAAAGCAAACTCAAGTGAAAACAAATGAATTTTCTTTCATCCTTCAGAAGCAATTGGATTTTTAAGTCTGCTACACTTACAGCCACATAGTTTCTTCAGAACTATGGGCTGAAAATTCAGGTAAGTTCAACTAAGAGAATATTAACTATTTTGTGTGTCACATTTGAATTTATGGCTGAGATGTTTTCATTCTCAGAGAAGTGCTTGATATGGAAATGTGGTTTCTGGGACTGCAAATAGCTCACACAATTTTTTTGGCAAAGATAAACAAATGGATGTTTGCACAGGTGTAATTAAGCACAGAAGAGGCAAACCTCTGCGCAGAACTGATTCACAGTCAAATTCATCGGCCTTAAAAACCCAGATTACATTGCATGTTGCCGTATTATCAAACTGCTGTTTCAGTGACTTGAATTACCAGGTCTTCAGAATGATGTAAGTTAGCTGATAACTTTGGAGTTTAAGGTGAAATTGGTTTAAACTCTGACAGTGTCAGTGGTGGTGGGGGGGGCAGGACAGTGTGCCTTATTGCAAGAACTGGAAGTCCATCTTCCCAAACACAAACATATAGCACTGCAAGCCATAGAAATTATTTAAGTGGAAGGTAGTATCTACCTTCATGGCAGTGTTTCTTTTCCAAATAGTGCACCAATAGATAAAGAATATTCTTTACTTTGAAGAATTTGCACTTGCAATATAGAAGGAAAAACAAAACACTATTTGGGACATAGGTAAGGTGTTTGGGGATGTCATGGAGAATGTGTGACTCATTATAAAATTCCAAACAAACCTAACTCTGCTATTGCTAATGTCAAAACCTCAATCCCTAAAATCAGAGCCATCATTCAAACAAGATTTCCTGCAACTCTAAAGGCTTACTAAATCTCATCACAGAAACAGACTATCCCCGTTCTTTACTCCTCCTTTGCATCAATCAGCCCAATCTGAATTTAAAAATTTTCAGGAAACTGAGAAAGTTATGAAAGAATTTAAATGCTATTTGAGAAATCTTCTGTCTTCCTTATGATTAATACATACCCAAAAAGTGTAACAACCAGCAGATGTCTCTGCAGCCACTAATCAGTGCTGCACACATGAGGAAAAGCAGGGAGGAAGAAATAAGTTTGGCTTCCAGAAATGTCAAACCTACACAGAAAATCCCAGCAGAGCAGAGACTAAGAGCATTATAGCAGCACTCCCTAGGAAGGAATCAGCCTCTTACTTGGTTTTGCAGATAGCAACATGAACACCTTAGAACTGTCTGTTTTCAGAGTGGCTTATCAAGAATAAAAGTTTTCTAAATTTGGTGTCTTTGCCTCCAAAAGGCTTTGTTCTCAAAAAGGGCAAGCTTGCCATCCCTGGAGATACCCTGTACTCCTTGTAACTCCTTGTCCTCCCACAGGTAAAAATGACTGCCACAAACATTCCCTGCTCTGCTCCAACTGAGGGCATGCAGCTTCAGACTTTCCTTTGCTGATGTATAGACAGAAACATGAGAAAAAATAGTATTTACCCTACCAAAACAAGACACTCTGCTGTACATCAAATTCCCTCCATGGGGGGAGGATGAGCTGGAAAATGAGGCAGATGATAGTTATGAGTCACTGTATTTAATGTGCTGTGGTAAGGCACTTGAATGTTATGACTGTGTGTTATGACTGTGAGAGCAATAGAAGAAGCTATCTGATAACGAAGCACATATTTTCTACCACTGTGAATGATTTGTAAGCCCAGTGAGTTGCTGACTTGCAGCCTAATTTCTCCTGGTAGAGTCATCTTTATTGATCCCTGCTGATACTAAAGATTTCCCAGCAGGTAGATTTGTGTAGTGTTTCTGTCTTGTACAGAGGCAGTCCCTCTTGCCACAAAATTACAGTCAGCTGTTGGCTTGAGACAACGGAGGAAAACCTCAGGGAGCAGGGCAGAAAGACAGAAGCTCTCTGAAGCCATTTTTTCTCTTCCCGAACTCTGGGTGGCCCAAAATCAAGTGTAACTTGCCACTGACTTCAATGGACCCTGCTTGCAGACTGCCTCTGCAAGTGAGCACCTCTTACTCCTCACAGGTGGCATGAAAAAAATGCTGAAGATGTAGAGAGGCTGCTGGGGGTGAATGAAAACGTAGAGAGGCTGTTGGGTGTGAATGCAGTTGTTGCATGTCTCTCAGGCTGCGTCAATGCTGTGGGTGGTAGGGAGCACAGTCTGGGGTTGCATGCTGAGAAAGGAGCCCTTGCTGTGCCTGCTGTGTCCCCTGACCTGCCACACCATTGCAAGGCTGCTGTCCCCTGACCTGTCACACCCTGTGCAAGGCTGCTGTGTCCCTCACCTGTCACACCATTGCAAGGCTGCTGTGTCCCCTGACCTGTCACACCCTGTGCAAGGCTGCTGTGTCCCTCACCTGTCACACCATTGCAAGGCTGCTGTGTCCCCTGACCTGTCACACCCTGTGCAAGGCTGCTGTGTCCCTCACCTGTCACACCATTGCAAGGCTGCTGTGTCCCCTGACCTGTCACACCCTGTGCAAGGCTGCTGTGTCCCTCACCTGTCACACCATTGCAAGGCTGCTGTGTCCCCTGACCTGTCACACCCTGTGCAAGGCTGCTGTGTCCCTCACCTGTCACACCATTGCAAGGCTGCTGTGTCCCCTGACCTGTCACACCCTGTGCAAGGCTGCTGTGTCCCTCACCTGTCACACCATTGCAAGGCTGCTGTGTCCCCTGACCTGTCACACCCTGTGCAAGGCTGCTGTGTCCCTCACCTGTCACACCATTGCAAGGCTGCTGTGTCCCCTGACCTGTCACACCCTGTGCAAGGCTGCTGTGTCCCTCACCTGTCACACCATTGCAAGGCTGCTGTGTCCCCTGACCTGTCACACCCTGTGCAAGGCTGCTGTGTCCCTCACCTGTCACACCATTGCAAGGCTGCTGTGTCCCCTGACCTGTCACACCCTGTGCAAGGCTGCTGTGTCCCTCACCTGTCACACCATTGCAAGGCTGCTGTGTCCCCTGACCTGTCACACCCTGTGCAAGGCTGCTGTGTCCCTCACCTGTCACACCATTGCAAGGCTGCTGTGTCCCCTGACCTGTCACACCCTGTGCAAGGCTGCTGTGTCCCTCACCTGTCACACCATTGCAAGGCTGCTGTGTCCCCTGACCTGTCACACCCTGTGCAAGGCTGCTGTGTCCCTCACCTGTCACACCATTGCAAGGCTGCTGTGTCCCCTGACCTGTCACACCCTGTGCAAGGCTGCTGTGTCCCTCACCTGTCACACCATTGCAAGGCTGCTGTGTCCCCTGACCTGTCACACCCTGTGCAAGGCACAGCCCTTGCTTTAGCAGCAGTCCCTGGCAGTAACACCTACATACACACACACACCACTTTATGGAAGATACTAACATGTAAGTTGCTTCTCTTGGTTCGACTCTCAGATTAGAATACATCTGTAGGACCACAGTTTATCTTCTCCAGATCTTATAAGTATTGAAATTCAAGAACCCCATTTCATTCAGGTAATGCAACAGGAAAATCCTACTGGTGTTCTGGTTCTTGGCTGAAGACACATAACAAATATGATCCTTCCCCTTTCCCTTCCAAGGTGGTGGGTCATTCAGTTTGCAGGGAGAAAAAGGCCAGATGGTGGTAGACTTTACTATATGATGTACGTTTGTATGAAAGGTTTTTATTTTTCTTATTCTTTAATTTCCATGAAATACATTTTATTTCCCTCCCCTGTTTTAAATAAATAGAGTAGCAAGATTTGTATATATATTTTTCCACTGTTTAATGAAAAGCCTGCAGTTCGTACCTGTGATGCATGATGTATGATGCTGCAACAGGAAAAGTAGCTAGTGTTGTTACAGACCTTCATCTTAATTATGAAAATTTTTAATTTAAATATAGAGCTGAGCATACAAAATACAGCACTAGGCCATCTGTTAGTTTTCCATCTGGACTCATTTGCAAAATACTCTCTGTTTCCCTCCTAAACACTATTTATAATCTTCCTTGGAAAAAAGTATGACTAATCTATGGCACACAAGAGATAGCTATTTGCATGCCACTTTTAATAGAAGTGGCTGTATAGTTCAAAGTAGTAACAAAATACATTTATTTTGTTTTGCGTGCAGGTGTAAAAGCTCACATGGTTTCTAAACACACACACAAAAAATTTTCCTATCACACTGCTCTTAACTAGCAAAAAGTGAAAATCTTCAAGATGTCTGATTTAATGGAAGAGTTACAAATGAGGATGAAGTTAGCATTTTGAAGGGCCTGACCAGGACTTTTGCAGTGGTTCTGAAGTGGCTTGTATTTCTGTCTTGCTCAGTCTGAAATGTCCCCAGAGGCCTGATTTCTGGAGACAAGCACTCAGTTTATTATGAAGTATCTTGCGCTGAATATTGCAATATTAGTGTAATCCCTAGTCGTTTGGTCCAAACCCATGTTCCCCAGACCAGTAAAAGTGTGGGTAATGGGTCTGGCCGTACCTAAAGCAGCAGTTTCAGGGAGCCCCCTGGAAGATACATGCGTGGGGCTGATTTCATAGTACCCTCCAAGAACATCTGTGGGTCACCACCAGTGTCATCCAGAGCCACAAACAGTGGGCTGCTGAGAGCTGTGTGCTAATTTCTCTCCCCACTCAGTATCACAGAGCAGTGAAAGCCTCATTCCCTGGAGTCTGTTCCCTAGTCACTCTTATACACTTTGGAGTGAGGTATCCTGAAGTACTTTCTCAGGTCCTCCTCCCTCCCCTAACACGTCATCTTTGGCAAAACTCTACTTCACGGTTGCCAGAGTGGAAAGCAAGAAGGGGCTTATTGCAAGGGTTTGTTATTTGAACGGCAACAATTCAACAGTATCTCACTCTCCTCTTCCCCTTCTCTTCATTTTTCAGTGAACAGAAAAATGTTTTTAGACTCCCCAGCTTGTTTTAATTCTTCATAAAAAGGCAAAGGTTGATTTCTCCTGACCGACTTGCATGCAAAGTTCTGGAGAAGTTCTTTGCAGCATTATGTTAAGTCATCTGTAGGGTTTTGGGGTTTTTTTTGGTGAGCAAACAAATTACGTTCTAGAAAACACATAAAAAAAGAACTGGAATAAACTGCCAGGCTCCCTGGTATTGCTTCTTCAGGCTGTCTCATATCTCATTGCTCTTGCCCGTCTGTCTTTCTGCCATCACTGTGGCAGGATGTTTAAGTTCTCTGCAACAAAGACTGTCTTTTTTTCCTCTCTGTGTTTTCAGTACTATGCATAAATGCATTGTTGCAGAATGAAGCTTGCATGTGCAGTTACAATACAGCCCTCCCCTACACCCCAAATCTGAAAAAAACGTGGTCCCTGACTACTGATTGTGAAATGGACCACACTTGAAAAGTTGCAGCAGGCCATATGCAGAATCCTTTCTCTAATACTGGCAAGACCTGAAAACTCCATGCAGCAAACCAATTTTTACTTTATGTTAATAAGAACAAAATGACACTCTAAAATAACAGCTATCTTTTTAATATCTTTCTGTCAAAGATGAAAAAACTGCCTTATCTCAGAGTGTTGTATACATTTACAATGAAATAGAAAAAATCAGAACAGATGCAGGAGGAACAGAAGACACATAATGTACTGAGTTTAAATGTATAGAATGCAAACATTAGTAGCTATTTACTAACAATTTAATTACTTCCCCCCCACCCATGCCACTTCAACTGCAATTCTTTCAATAACATATGGCAAGCATAGAGTGCACTTTGCAGACATTCCCCCCTCACAAATATTTGCATACTTATAGCTGGACATGGCTCAGGAACTGAAGAACACTCTGTGGCACACAGTAGGCACACGTGGCTCCACAGGTGAGGCCCAGCAATGTGACAAACTTTGGGCTATGTGGTGTCCCCATTCAAAGCGCTTCAGAGCTCTTTATGTACCGTAAGGCTTTGGTCCCTGCTGGCTCCTGTGTGCTGGTGACAGCCCTGCCCTTTGCTCAGTCTCTCATTTTGGCTTGTGTGACAGCTGCAGTTAGACCCACTGTGTGGTACCAGGACTGTCTGAAGGCACTGCTGTGCCTTGCCAGAACCAGCCATGCAGGCAGCCTCCTGGAGAGACTCATGTCGCTCCGTGGGATTCAACCAGCACTGGGAGTTGCAGACGGACTTAATACTTCCCCTGAAGTTTCTTCTCTTAGTTTCCAAGGAGGAAATAGAAAAAAAACATGGAAGAGGACTCTTTATTAGCTCACTGGTAGGGAAGTTTACTCTTGAGCTTTTGAAAGTCCCTCTTCCTGAGCCAGCATCAGCACTTACCCTTCCCTGATAAGTCAACAGAACTATTAGAAGTCCAGTCACTATTTTCTGCTGCATCTGGGATGCAGACAGGAGAAAGGTACCTACCTATCCTAACAGTAACCTCAGGGGTGTTATGTATGATGTTTGCAGAAAAAAAACCAAAACGCAGTGGGGCAAGGCAAGGCAAATAAAAGATCCTAGCTATGGCAGAAACCTCTGCTTTCTATCTTCCCCACAAGGAAGTCTTGTGTCTAATTTAACACTCTAGATATGAGCACTCTCAGCCTCTGGGTTAGTATGAGGTCAAAGGCACAAATGGCACAATTTACATTTCTCAGTAGACCAGGACTGGTCCAAGCAGTTACTCAGTTTGTATGAATTCAAAGGAAGTGATTTTGAACTCTAAGCTAAGGTTTAAGATGAAACTCTGTTTCACAGATATGCAATAAAATTTATGTACCATGAACATGCAGATCAGTCTGTAATAGGCACAAGTTCCAGGGTTTAATGTGTCCTGTAGTAAGTAAGAGTAAATCTTCCACAGTCGTTATGGGTAAGTAGAAATGACCCAGTTTTCAGAAATGCTAAACACCCACTTTTTTTGTCAGTTCCCATGAGATTTGCGGATGCTCCAGATTTTTTAAAATCACGTTACTCTCACTAATACAACTGGGGCATCACAAACCTATAAGTGAATTCTTTGGCAAACAATCTGGTCTGGGGTTTCTCTTCAAGTTTGTTGTTACTTTAGCCTCAGTGCTGGCTACTTGCATAGAAACGGCTATTCCTTCTAACAGGATTTTTTGGAAATCATTCTGGAAATCTCTTTGCATTTAGAGTCAGAGTCTTAAATACATTNTGGCAACACAGCAGCTTTCACCCATCCATTAACAAAAAGCCTTGATTTATTTTTTTCATTGTAAGAGGTGTAATTTCATTTCTCTTATCATTATGTCTATTTCACATACTTTGCTGCTCAACAGTCTTTTATTTTTAGTCATTTGGGTTGCTTATAAATATACATTTTTCAATGCCAAGTGAATTATCAGCCCATTAATAACTTTATACAGCCTGAAATGCCAGTCTCTCTCTCTTTCTGGGATGTGTGCTTTCTGGGATATGTGTAATCCCTATCTAGAATATTAAAACCTAGGGTGTTTATTTTTTTATTTTTTTTTTTTTTAAACTTTTGCTAAATAGAAGTACTTTGTAAATAAGAAGAGGCATTTCTGGAAGAACATTATGCAGGTGGGGATCTTGTATTTTAATGCTGCTCCATTTGAAATTTAATCTTGAAATTATTTGAATAGTGGTTTACATAATGACTCTCTGAAACTGCTACAGGTGATTTAGTGGCATTCAAGCTTAGTGGTAAAGATCTCATGCACCTCATGTGCTTTTCCTTTGAAATTAAAGACAGCAGACATTTGACAGAGACTTTTTTAAAAAAACCATAGTATTATGTGTATTATGCATGTCTGAAATTTTTCACAGATATGGTGACCAGCAGTGTTCATTCCTGTGTGTAGAGGTAAGAACCTGCAGGCTTGTGTATATATTGCTCATAAGTCTTCACGGCAAAATCAAGACCCAGTAAGAGGCTTTCTTTCATTCTAGTCTTTTCCACACTCATCCATTCCATAGTATTTCAATATACAAAAGCAGTGTCAGGTTTGAGCCCACATGTAAACCTTGCAGATGTTTCAGTTGCAAATCCAGCATTTAGGGGGATGTGTTGCTGGGGAGTGAAGTAGAAAAATCTTTGTCCTTCAGAGTACGAGGAAGAATCATGAGGGCTGTCTAAATCCATTGCTCATATTCTTATTGTTTAAAAGGTATCTCATGACTGTCATTACTACTGATCAGTGTTACTTCATCATCATGAGGTATATCAGAGAAAACACCACATGGCACAATCTAGGCACAATCAAGGACTGCTGTGTGGTTTTCCTTCTTATGAATCATGCATGCTATCAACAACTACTTGATTTGTCTTGGAGAAAGGCAGAGTAAAATTGAGTGTCAGCACCCTCTTCGATACCTTTAGACATGATCTCTGACATTTTGATCAGTAGCACGTGTGTAAGAGGATGTGGGACAAAGTGGGATATTTCATCTCTGGGTCAAAGAGCCTCATCAAAGACAATTAACTTCGGATTGTGCCTGCATAGACATATCACAGAGCTGCGTGGCCCTGGGTGGGAATCTAAGACCTTAGTTACCATTTTCTTTCACTCCTTGTTTAGCAAGAAGATTTTTCTTCCTCTTTAATCACAGTTCCCCTTGGCTGTGGTTCTGAAGATTACTCTCCTCCCAGTCAGAATCTGAGCCTGTATTTAAGAGCTGCTTTACATTACCAGTCTTGTATTAAATTATGCTCTGTTGCAACATTCTGATTAATCTATAGATCTGTATTTTTTAAAACCATTGCTTTTTACAGCATTCTAATTTGTGTAGCCATTGGTTTTGGCTGTCAAAACATTTTTAATTTTAATTACTGTGTATCATGCTTCTAGGTATAAAACTGTCAGATAAATCTGCATATCTGCATAAACGTGGGGAATTGCATGTGTTATCACTCAACAATTGCTGGTGGGCAGTTAACAACTCTTGCCTAGGATCTCTGTTCAGCTGCTGCAGAACCACTGATTAGTTGTCAAACCGTGTGCAGTTGGTTCTGAATCCTTGGTTCTGAATAACACAGCAGATTATTCAGATTGCCCAAACCCTCATCAAAGTAGCATGCACAGCCACTTTATTTCAGTCAGTCACACATAAAGTTCTCATTTTGCAGGGCACTTAAGACAATAGATTTCCTCTGGCTTCTAAGAGAAAAAGTGACATCATTTACTGTCTTGGGTGGCCAGCAGACAGGTGACTCCTTGCCAGTCCTTAGGACCTGTTTTGTGTTTGGCCTTTTCAACAAGGATAAGCCTATTTCTGAGTACAGAAATCTTTCTTCTCCTGCCTGGGAGAGGAGGAACACTGCAGTGCCTGTGACTCTGTGCTGCTGACCGCACACCGGAACAAGGCACTGTGAGTGGTCAATTATGTCTGTGCAAAAGAGCTTTTTCTTCCTGGTAAGGGTCTGGACCAAGGCAGGCAGAGGACCCGCAGCAGTGAGGCACAGCCTAGCCCAGGCTCTGAGCTCCAGGAGGAGTGAGGCTCCCTGAGCTGGCAGTGGCACTGCCGGCAGATGGGCTGGAGCTGCAGGATGCCCGAGTGTAGTCGTGGTGGTTCATTGACACACAGCATCACACAGCAGCCCTCCAGTGCTCCTGGAGCCCAGATCAACAGCAGCCTCTTGAGTCTGCTGTTTTCTGCCTGGGAAGCTGCCCCTCTATCCGCTTGTCAAGCAGACTTGGGTAATGGAACTCCACTACAAGAGACAGGATTTTCCAGACCTCCCTGGACCTCTGGACCCGGGGTTAATTACCTATGAAATGTTTTCTCCTTCTTTTTTTTCGGTACCACACAATAACTTTCTGTTCATGTAAGTTACCAGTAGTTGGTACTCCCACAAGCAGTTCACTGCTTCAGAGACACATGGAAAAAGTCTTTGTGTATTTCACACTCTACCTACTGACTTTGTCTGTCTTTGCTGTCCCTGTTTCTCTTGTGTCCTCTGGTGTTTGTATTTGAAGGTCCACAGAGGTGGGACTGCATGTGTCTGTGTACACAGCACCTGGCACCATGGAGGAAGCCAGCTCTGTGCTCTTGTGTTACAGATAAAACATGTTTTCAATCTACTGAGCATAGATAGGGAAAAATGTAAGGAGCAAAAAGAAGCAGGTGCACAGATGTTAGTGGCCACTGTCACTCAGCACAGCCAAAGACCTGCTGCAATGCTTCTGTGAGTGTTCTTTCAATTAATCGTGCTGCAAGTTAGACACAAAGCAGATCTTTTGGCATAATTCTCTTGCATTTATTCCTTACTTGGCTCATGTCATGCTTGTGACTCTTTTGTTATTTCTGCTGTTAAAGATGTATTGTTTCACTTTTTAATGAATAGCCTCTCTGAGGTAAAGAGACAATTGCAGAGATCTTTTGATACATCCATCTTTGCTTTTTCATTTTGTGCCTCAGGTGCTCAAATTGGATGAACTTTACTGCCATCTGGAGATGTAGTATTTTCATTTCTGTTTGTCATTTTACCTTTGAATTTCATTACAGAGCCTCATTCCTGTGGTTTAAAGAATAAAAGCTTTTTGGTGTTTTACTTCTGTAATGCTGTACTTCTCTTTATAGTGATTAGGTGCCGAAACAAAAGTCACCTCTGGCATCTGATGGGAATGTTTAAGATTGAACCTAGTGAGTTAATCCACCTAAGGGCAGACCCCTGTGGCTGGATATGTGCAGGTTTTTGGTGTCAGGGGAGGATGATGCCAGTGCACTGCAGTCCTGCTTGTGCTCAGTCCGGGACACAGGGGAATGAACAGATAAACCATGCCCTCTGAAACCTATCAGTATCTGGAACTGTTGGAATTCTAGCCGGTGTCAAAGGTAGAATTTTTGGGTTGGTGTTATTTTCTGCTGCCCTGGTGTTACCTTTAGTTCCTGGTGTAGCAGTTCCATGCTCGTGTAAGAGGACACCAGCTGGGACATACACTATTGGTGTGAAAGTCTGTATAAAAGGGATACAAGATCTTCTACAAGAACCAGGAAATATTGTATCAGACCCTTGAAGAACACTTTGTTAGACTGGTAGGTTGACTTTGGCTGAATGCCAGGTGCCCACCAAGCTGCTCTATCACTCCTCCTCCTCAGCTGGACAGGAGAGAGAAGATAAGATGGAAAACAACCTGTAGGTTGAGATAAGACATATTACTAAAGCACACAAGCAAAGAGGAAAAAAAGTATTCTCTACTTCCCATCAGCAAGCCATATCTGGCTTGCTGATGGGAAGTAGAGAATACTTTTTTTCACCTCCTGGGAAGCAGGGCTTCAGCAAGGTCCAGAAGGCAAACATTCCTCCTTGCCTCCCTCTTCCTCCTCCTTTACTTAGGTTTTATATCTGAGCTGATGTCATATGGTATGGAATATCCCTTTGGTCATTTTGGGTCAGCTTTCCTAGTTGTGTGCCTTCCCAGGATCCTGCCCACTCCCAACCACTGATGGGCAGAGGAATCTTGGAGAGACAGCGCTGATGCTGTGCAGAGCTGCTCAGCACTGGCCAAAACACTGGTGTGTTATCAACACCTTTGTAGCTACCGGTGCAAAGCACAGCACTGTGAGGGCTCTTACGTGGAAAATCTCAGCTAGATCCATTATATTGACTCCCTTGGAGCTAAGGACAAAATTATTTCAGTACAGAAACCACAGACCATCAAAGGAATCAAGTTTAAAACAACGGAAAGAGATGTTTTTTGCTCAGTAGGCATTTGGTGTGTGAAGCTGCTTCCCAAAGGAAACTGAGGATAAAAACCCTTTGTATTCCATCAGAGGAATGTTGAGAAGACAGAAGGTTACTCAGCAAATCACATCTGAAAATAAGTGAAGGATGGGAGAATCTTGGAGACCTGACAGGGGGATATGCTTGTATTGTTCTTATTCTTCCCTGGACAACTGCTAATGGCAAGTACTGGAGGTGGGCTGCTGGCTCAATGCACCCTCCTTTTGAGACAGCACAGCCCTTCTTATGTTGTCCTTTTAGAGTGACAAACCTAATGACAGGAGATAAAGGGATTGATGCAAAATAGGTGAAGTATCGAAATTACGGGTTGTTTATAATTAGTATTGTTTTACCTTGACACTTAAATGTTAATTAATTAATTTTTGAAAGCTCCTGCTCAAATGAAGTAGTAAAAGTAGGATAGTTGTTCTGATACAATTGCACATAAACGTTTTTCCTGTTTGACATAATGAAGAGCACATTTCATCAACGCACAATAACCTTAAATGAGACACTTGCTCAACGCTGCTTTTCAACTGCAGCCATTCTTACTATCACTCTTACAGTGTTTTTTGTCATTGGTTGGAACATCTGTGAAATTCTGTGTCTTTTTTTCAATTCTCTTCGGTACGAGAATTGTATAAATACAGGGCAGAATGAGTATTGTTATAAAAATGTTCTGCTTTGCTGTAGTGAAAGAAATTATAAACCTGGTTATGCTCTTTTTGCTTGTAGGAGCTTGAATCTGCAGGGGGAAAAAGAAAAACCCAACAAGAACCAAATTTCTGCTCTTGGAATACCGTCATGGTCAGGACTCTGATTAAAATGACAAGAGCTGTTTTATGGCTAAGTTGCATTTGCAGAGAGAAGAGCAGCACAGGGAGAAGGATGGTAAGTTCCTTGAAACCCATTCCTCCTTCCCCCACCAATCTCACCTGATATTTCATGCCCCAGGCGGTAGCTGGAATTGCAGCACCTGTGATGTTTCAGATGTTGTGCACTGAGTTGCAACAAATTGTCTTTGTCAAGGCACCCTCTACATGAGGGTGTTTTCCAGTCAGTTCCTACTGGTTCGTCCTCACTAGCGTGTGACCTCAATACTCACACTGCACACCTCACATGACCCACTTGTGGTCAGTTGTCAGGCAAAAAAAACATGTCAACAGGGATTTGGTGAGACTAACTTAGCTTCCAGTTGCTAGTTGTTCAAGGTTTATTGAGCGTTGTGTCTTTATTAGGGAACTAAGGTGTAAACTGCAGTGTCCTTTGCAAAGTCAGACCTCTGGGAATAATTTCAAGAGTCAATTGCTGTTGCTGGATAGTAATTAGGAACCCAAAGGGATTCACATATGAAGAGTAAATTAAGGTGCACAGTAGTAACAGGAATTTATACCTGGAACATTAGAGTTCTTAATGACTCCATTAAAAGGAATTAGGTCATTTCTTATTTAAAGGATTACGAGATACTGCATTTTCTAAGGATACAAAGAATGCACATGAACAAGACATGAGGGCTTTTCTGTTGTCCATTGGTATGTGCTGCCATCCAGAATTAGCCTCTGGGGACAGAATATTTCTTACTTTTTTTTTTAATGACACAATGTCTGAAAGTCCCAGGTGCTGATTGCCTAGAAAGAAAGAGCAAAGTTAGGCGAGATTATTTCCTATGTTATTTTGTAACTGGTCTTCATGACTGAGTTCTGCAGAGCAGAGCTGGTAAGTAACTAGGATTTACAGCAAAGAAACTAAGGGAATTTGAATTTTCAGGTGTTCTGGCTGAAGACCCAGATGGGACAGCACTTTCTAAAATTGGTAGGACAGACTCAGTTTTCTCTTGCAGAAACACTGAAGACTGAGAGCTCTTTTGTGGCTCATGCTATGAAAGTGAATATAAAAAGCTGGAATAATCAGTGAAGGTAGGTGAATATACTGCATGGACACACTTTCAGATTACAACTCACAACATTTTCAAAGGCCTGATTTGAGCAGAAGATGTAGTCCCGAGTTTCCTCACATCTCAACTGAGCACTGACATCACCATTTCTGTTCTGAAAGCCATCTCCTTAAAAATTATGAAAACCATTCTTATTTAATCCTGACATAAATGAGAACATGTATTTGTGTAGCTTTGGTAAATATCACTGAATCTGAATGCCAGTTCCCACTTGTCACTCTTAAGACACAGTTTGGGGTTAGTTTCAAATCTCTAATACAAGCCTCCTTCAAATCCAAATCCATGTGCTGGACTACCTAACCCAGACCAGGGAAGATGTAGCTGAAAGTAAATCTTACAGGCATGAGTAAAAGCACTTGGAAATTTCATGACAAGAGCATCATAAAACTGGCAAAAGTAAAGAATATCTAGATCTGTGCAGCTCTTTGCTGCCAGGTTCCCCAGCCAGTAGTATTGTTAGACACAGCTCTGGTGCCTAAGCAAAGTAGCCCACTTACACACACAGAAGCTTGTCTGTGTGTTGGAAATGGTCAAACCATACTAAAGCTTTGGAAAATTAACAGAAAAGAATGCCAGAATGTTCAAATCTTACACAGAATTCTTGGCAATAAAAGAGTTACTCACTTTACAAGAAAGAGGTGGAGAATGTGACATTTTTGGAGAGACAGAAGCTTAAGCCTATACCTTCCCTTCTCAATTATAAACCTAACAGGCTGTTCAGACTTTTTTTCAGAGTCTGTTTAGGCTGCCAGGCTCCCTTCAGAGCAAGGGCCGTCAGCAGTGACTAGAGGCTGTAGCTGGGTCCTTTCTCCAAAGATCTGGGAGATGGGATCTGTAGCACGCAGTCCTCTGAAGAAAGAGAACACCGTTGCCACAAGAGATATCTTGCCTTTGATCACCTGGATTCAAGGCTAACTGTGCCCTTCAGCTGGATAAGTGTAATGAAACATGTATGATTTTTTTTCTCTCAAAGACACATGACCAGCTTTCAGTAGAATTTTGTCTTCCCTAAAACTGCTTTTTCTACTCTGAGAAAGGTTAGCACTTGGCAGTATATCGCGAAATAGTAACTTCTGCTCACACATAACAATGTGAGAAAAACCTGTGCTGATAAAGTCTAAAAGCTACAGACATTCCACATTATATATAGTGCCTTACAACTGGAGCACCATCTGAGGAACTGTTATTTTGCTTCTGATACCTATTATTTCGCATTTAAAAGAAATTCAACAGAACAAGGAAATAAGCCTTATTTTTTATGGGCTTGTACCCTATACTTCTGCAATGTATTAACAATAATTAAGTTTCTTTCCCTCTACTCTTTACCCAGCACATCCTTCAGATTCTCGCTGCATTCCTGGAACACCTACTTCACTCCCTCTACTAACAAAATGAGACTACATGGTTTTAGGTCACCTACATGATGACACCTGATGGCCAGACAGCCAAAAAGGTAGTGGTTGATGTTCACTTTTTCTCTGCTGTTAGTGGAGAAACCAGTTGAAAATTTTCCTTTAGCCAGCTTTCAGTTTCCCACAAGGCTTCTACACACTCAGTTATTTTTGTGAAATCTGTCTCTATCAAATTTTCTTGAGTCCATTCTTAAACTATCCGAGTGAAGGTGATTGAGAAAGGGATCATTTAGGCTTTTCCTTCAGAAGCCAGGGCTAATAATTTTCATTCATCTGGTTTTTATTGAATAAAGTGTGCCATTAATGATTCTGCAACTGCAGTGAAATGGTCCCAGTAATTTATGGTATTTTGGTAAGTCTTGACATCATGGTGTTGCCATTTAAGTTATTGACTTCCAGCCTTTTAAACAGATAATCTGCTGAAGCTGGTTGCTTATGCTATAAGCTTGTTAACTTCTATGGCAGAGGAGAGGCAGCCCAAATGTTTGAGCCTGGTTATGAGTGCAAGTTGCGTATTTGGGTGCCTGCACCTGAGAGTTCACAGTTTCTTCTTTCTGACAAGAGTCTCTCCTGATCGGCTTTTTTCCCAAGGAGAAATGTTTCTAAATTGTTTTGGTTATCATCCTTCTAATAAAATACAACTATGCTGAACATTCCTTCCTGTATTTGTCTCACCTTCTACTTGCTGATTTTTCCATTCGTATTTCATGTGAGCAGGGCAGAAAATAATCAGATGAGGTACTGGCAATGTTCCCATTGTTCTCAGCATGTTTTTTTGTCACCTTTATCTCAAGGACCATGTACCGGATCTTAATTCTTCATACGTTTCTAGAGACTACATCAGCTTCTCTGACAGTGACAGAGCTCTGTGTGTACACAGGTGACAACCCAGCAAACTGATATTACAGTAAGTAGTGCTCTACCTAATAATAATGCATCTGCCTACATGAAAAGGTCTAAGAAAATATGTCTGAAAGATCATATACCAGATTCCATTAATGAAATTCTGTTCAGTCTAATATCCCCACAGTGTTTTGACTGCAATTTTTCCTGCAAGCTCATCAGCTTACAAATCATGGAATCAGAGAATCACAGTATGGTTTGAGGCACTTTACATCCAGTGCAAAACCCCTTGCCATGGGCAGGGACACCCTTCACTAGACCTGGTTGCTCAAAGCTCCATCCAGCCTGGCCTTGAACACTTCCAGGAATGAGGCAGACATTTCCCTGGGCAACCTGTTCCAGTTCCTAACCACCCTCTTAGCAAAGAATTTCTTCCTGATATCTAATCTGAACCTACTCTCAGTTTAAAGCCATTTCCCCTCACCCTGTCACTACCCGCCCTTGTAAAAAAGTCCCTCTTCAGCTCTCTTGCAGCTCCCTTTAGGTACTGGAAGGTGCTATAAGGTGTTCCCATAGTGTTCTCCTCTCCAGGCTGAACAAACACAACACTTTCAGCCTTTCTTCACTGGGGAGGTGCTCCAGCCCTCTGATCATCTTTGTGATCTTCCTCTGGACCAAATCCAGCTGGTCCACATCCTTCTTATTTTGGGGACCCCAGAGGTGGATGCAGCACTGCAGGTGGGGTCTCACCAGAGCAGAGCAGAGGGGCAGAATCCCCTCCCAGGCCCTGCTGCCCACGCTGCTTTGGATGCAGCCCAGGACACGTTTGGCTTTCTGGGCTGTGAG
The DNA here is from genome assembly GCA_013397055.1 of Pachycephala philippinensis. NCBI lineage: Eukaryota > Metazoa > Chordata > Aves > Passeriformes > Pachycephala > Pachycephala philippinensis. The sequence continues at coordinate 85,521 of VWZT01015356.1, forward strand.
TGCCCATGGCTGGGTCATGGTGACCTTCTCATGCAGCAATATCACCAAGCCCATCTTACTAGGATGGGTCTCAATCCATTCTTTGACCAGCCTGTATCCATGTCTGGGATTGACCTGACCCAGGTGCAGGACCTTCCATGTGGCCTTGTTGAACTTCCAGAGGTTTGCACAGGCCCACCTCTCCAGGGTGGCCAGGCCCCTCAGGGTGGCATCCCTGCCCTCCAGCACATCGGGGGCACCACACAGACTGGTGTCATCAGCAAACTCACAGTGATCAATTTCGATCCAAATCCCTTTCAGACTGAACTATGTGTCAGGGTTCATTAATGGCACATTTCTCGTTTAAAAATGTGTTACAATATACCTTCTCCTGAAAAGCACAAGGTTACCTGGCATGGCCAGAAGTGAAGAAGAAGAAGCCCGCTGAGAGTGAGGAAAGCTGGTGGTGGTAGAGGAGGTCAGCTGCAGAGAGATTGCAGACGTGAGATAGTATGAGGAACAAAAAGATGTCCTTTTAGTCCTACCATTTAACTCCCAAATTCTCCTTAACTTTGAAAAGTTAATTAAAACTTAAAATTTGTAAATAAACAGAAACCCACTGTGTTGACAGGATTGATCCCTGTAAATGCTGCTACCTTAGGGCTACAGCTGACATTCTTCACCTAAAACTTTACATTGCTTTCATTTCTTAGATTTCCCCTCAAGATGACCACATTTTCATTATGTTCTAACAAGTGATGGTAGAAAAAATAAAAAGAGTAAACGAACTACCTCCTTGCCCAAAACACTTTATTTAGGGACTAGAAAGCTTGTATAGGATTCATTAGGAAAAAGCACAGCTTACTTCTAGCATTTCATTCTGTGGAAGTCCAGCTGAACTCAAGACAACTGGCATCAGCACAAGAGCAGCAAACAACTTTTCATATTCTTGTCAATGTAACTTGTACTGGGTTTGCACTGCTGGGAATCCAGCAGTGTTTCTGCTGCTTCTGATCCAGCTTGACGAAAACCAACCAACCAACCAACCCAACAACCCAGTAACATTAGAGCAGATTATTCCACAGTCTCTAGCCTGGCTGAGAAAGAATGATCAGTCCTAAGGACTGCCTCACAGCAGTCATTACCTACACATTAATTCCTTCACATTGGCTTCTCCACATGTTCCTTCTCAGACAAATAATTACTAGCAGCAATACGAAAAAAAAAAATTAAAAAGGGTAAAAAAAAAAAAGAAGAAACAGAGAAGGGACCAAATGCAGGCACTAGTTTTTTCTGTGCTAACAATGCAACTCAGTTCTTCAAGTATTCATGAGACACTTGTAGTCACAGACAAAAGCTGGTATTACACAGTCTCTGTCTACAACAGTCTTAATGTTCAAATGAGCCTTGATCATTCTCATTATGCACGCATTTTCTGTTTGCTGTGATCTGCAAGCAAACATCAAAAGGGCCAGTAGCATACTGCTTAGGGATTTCAGTGAAGCATTAAAAAGTAGAGCAACAGAATATATCTTTCATTTGTCCTGAAGTGCAGACTACCAGAATCTTCTTTCTTTTTTTTTCTCTTTTGCTTTCTTTTTAAGGTAACTTAGTCTGCTTGGTAATTACCTCCTCTGTGAAGTTTCCACAGCTTTCATTTTAGCAACAAAGCCACACAGATGGTTTGGTTGGAGGGGACTCTTTGCCAATTGATTACTAATAGGAAGCAAAAAGATACAGACAGCAGTTAATCAGGATTACTTGGTGAGACATTTAAGAATGTTAAGTATACCAGCACTATACACAGGGCAAATCTTATTTATAGCATAAAGTAATTACAGTAATAATATAATTTTGGATCTGATGTACATTATTACAGGGTTTTTTTATTAATGAAATAGTAACTTTTTAGTTTAAAAGATCTTCTGCCACTTTTGTGGTTGTCTTTTCAGGGAAGAAAAGATGTTAACAAATGGTACCACAGAGTATCAGCTGGGATTTGGCTTTAGGACTTCTCATATTTCAGGAAAATCAGGAATTTTCAAGGCCCAATCATCAAGGTATTTTATTATAAGCGCATTAATCAGGAAGAACACATTTGCCATGAGTAGAGAATTTCAAAGTACTTCTCCAGGATTTGCACTAGAACTCAGCCTTCATTGCCTGGAACATTATGGTAAAGTGCATTTTCAGACACTGTAGTGCCATTACCAGAAGTACCATAGCCCTTTCCAAAGAAGATTGTTCCAGAAGATATGTTAAGAATGGAGGGACTTGGTAGATGGCGAACTGTGTGTTTATGTTTATGTCATCCAAGACATACTATAGTAGGTAGAACACCAAAATTGGCTGTGAAAACAAGTGCCTTCACCTCTGAGATTCTGGCCCAATGAAAAGTTGATCTTGTGATCAAATATTTTCTTTCATTAAACTTGCTTTTTCTATGCTTTCTTCTCCTTACAACACTGTCTGTGAGTACAAAAATGAAGGATCCATGCTGAGAATACTAAAAAGAAAGGACATGTAACTCTTATGCTCATTTGAGAGGTTATCTGTGCCATCTTTTCCTGTTAGCTGTGCTCTCCAGGTGAGGTGTCCAGCACAGTAAGTGACAGTGCAATTGGCTCTTCTCTTTTTATTGAGTTCGTTACTGAAGGATGATTGTCCATCAAAATAATTTTTTGATTCTGTGATAATCATAGAATATCCTGGATTGGAAGGAACCCACAAGAATCAATGAACCCAGCTTCTGGCCCTGAACAGGACACCCCAAGAATCACACCATGTGCCTGAGAGTGTTGTCCAAACGCTTTTTTAACTCTGTCAGGCTGGTGCTGTGACCACTTCCCTGGGGAGCTGTTCCAGTGCCCAACCACCCTCCGGGTGAAGAACCTTTTCCTGATATCCAACCTAAACCTCCCCTGAC
>VWZT01015356.1:88515-112909 GCA_013397055.1 Pachycephala philippinensis
CTCGAGGTGAGGCCGCCCCAGTGCAGGGCAGAGTGGGACAATCCCCTCCCTTGCCCGGCTGGTGATGCTGTGCCTGATGCCCCCAGGACAGGGTTGGCCCTCCTGGCTGCCAGGGCACTGCTGACTCATGTTCAACTTGCCACAGACCAGGACCCCCAGGTCCCTTTCTGTGGCACTGCTTTTCAGCATCTCATTCCCCAGTCTGTCTGCGCATCCAGGGTTGCCCCATCCCCAATGCAGAATCTGACACTTGTCCTTGTTACACTTCATTCAGTTGGTGATTGCCCAGCCCTCTAACTTGTTAAGGTCTCTTTGAAGGGCTTCTCTGCCTTCAAGGGGGTCAACAGCTCCTCCAAATTTGGTATAATTCTGTATCTCTCCATTGCACTACCCATGCACATCAAGAATAGCCAGATTCACTGGGCAGCCAGCAGCTGCTCAGGACGGGGCCAAGCAGTCTGACCCATTTAAGGTATTTCTAGTTGTTCCATGAATACATTAAAAATAAAATTTCTTTGAAGTACTTCAGAAAAAGCTCCAGAAGATCTTGCAAAAGTAACAATTTCTTACAGAATTTACTTTTATATAAAACCTTCTGCATACACTCATATAATCTTTCAGTAACAGCAAAACTCTTTCCTAACGAGGTGGCCTGTACTCTTCATGAGTAACATGGCCACTGGAAAGATAAATAAGTAAAATCTTTTTCCCAAAAGAGTGCTATCATGTGCTGCCCAGGGAAAGGATTTGTTTCTGTACACTTACACATCTAACTCCAAAGTGGCAACAGTTTAGCAAGAAGAGATTTTTATTGATTTCCTGCTTAATTATATCTGTGTGAGAATTATCATGGACTCTAATTAGGCACCTGTTCTCTCTCCAGTCACAAGGAATGAAGTTTCAATTAGAGTAAAACAAATCAAATTATTAAAGCACTATCCTTTTCACTTTTCATTTTTCTACAGATAATGGAAGGAAAATTGTCTTGAGTGTTCAGACATTCATACCAGACTCCAGTCAGTTTTTATGTAATAAAATAACCAGGCTAAATTCTGTTCTCAGTTAAATTATGTAAATGAGGACTTGTATTAAGTCCATTAGCAGATCTGATGTTCACCAGGCTCAGTACTGGGGACCTCCTTTTGGTACTTTTACACTCACAGGTCTGGAGTAGTAATGCTATTTCTTCCTTCCCCAAAATATCTCAATAAGAATTTTCAAGTGGAAGTATTTTTTCAGAAGCAGGTATCTTTAAGCCACCCTGAATGTTGCAAGTGGTCTAGGTGTAAAGTAGCTAGGGGATCAGCTGCCACTCTTGTGCACAAGGCAACATGACTTCCACCCTTTACCAACATTTAATCCTCACCAATCGAATTTGTGGATGCAGGTTGTTATTGGGTTGAATAATTCCATGTGATGCATAGAAAGGTTTGTGGGGCTGGGTCCACACAGATTTTGTGTGGATAAAGACCAGAAGCCTGCAGACAGAATTCCCCTTGTTGTAGCTGAGAGCTAACTAACTTGCAAGGGAAGGCGAAAACCATAAAAACTAGACTTACAGGCTAAATTTTGGGCATTTGTCATACATTTGTGGCTGTGTATTGTTATTCTACCTAAATAAGACTTAGGAAAGCAGGAAGGTAGGTTATATTCTACTTTTGACAGTGTGTGCTCCTGACAAACACATACACCTGTAGGGTCTGGAGGCACACATGCCTGTTCCCCAGGGAGCACAGAGCAAGACCAGCCTGACAAGCCAAACATCTGCTGAGCTACTCCCTCTCCTCCTTGGCCTCTCCCTTGCCAGCAAACAGCTGGACAAACCCAAAGAGCTGCCTCTCTGCTCTTCCCCTCTCCTTCAATGGCTGATGCAAGAGCATTACAAAAGGTGGTCCCAAGCTCTCGTGCTCAGGAGAGCCAAGGTTTGGCCCTGGGGAGGTAAATGAACCCAAGGGAGAAGCCTGTGGCATCTTTTCTTGGCAGCAGGGTCAGGCTGCCAGCCCCAGCAGCAGCCTGTTGCCTCTGCTTCACCAGCAGGTACGCTTCCAGCTCTTGGCACAGCCCAAAGCCTCATTCCATTCCCTGTGCTCGGATGCTGCTGACATGTAGTGTTACCCAAGGGATGGAGGGGAGAGGAGCAAAGCAGGGGAAGACAATGATCCCTAAAACCTGGGTGAGCTGCACTGCACCTCTAGGAGGACCTTACAGAGAGTTTCCATGTCTCCTGCCTCCTTCCCCTGAGCTGGGCCAAGCCCAGGCCTGTTGTTGAAAAAGATTTTGTCAGAATGTAACACTAGCTTACTAACACCTGTTTGCATTTTCGTAGAGACTAACACAGGAAGGAAATGTTATTCTAAATCAGCACACATGGGTTCCTATCTCAGGTTGCATCCTTCCTGTAGGTAGGAAAGCACTCAGATGTTTTTCATCTGAATTATTTTGCACAGTGTGGTCTACCCTACCTTTCCCAACCATTACTGCCACCATTGCTTTTGGGACAATAATGGAAAGGCTGTCCTAAGGACTTCATAATATTACCGTGTCTGAAGATGGAAGATATTATTCTTGGTACTAAAGCTTACACAGCAGCCCTTTAAATAAGACTGGAATTTTATTTTCTGTGACCATGTTCAATACTACTGTGAGAGACTTACTCTGTTATGAGGACCTTGTGCTCTACACACACCTGAACAGAATATGCTTTGGGAAATGGAGGCACAAAGCGGATCTTCCATGTGTCCCTAGTCCGAAAGATAAAAAAGCAGATACACAGTTCAGCCAGCAGTAAAATAGATTCTTCTGGGACTAATTTTGTGCTAAAGGAGCTCCTACAATATATTAGATAGAGGCAAAAAAGTATGCAAGCATGTTCTTAAACCGGCATGAAGTTTTGCTCTGTATGAATTTCTAGTACAGAGCCAAAACTAGCCCTGGACTGTAAATGGACAGTAGCATGCAGCCAGCAGGCAAAGGGGCTGTTTGGTTTCCCTTACAGTCAGAGAACACTCAATACTGCTGTATAACAGAATCCTGCTACTCTTGCACAGAGCAAGCAGCGACATCACTCAAGACAAGCCATAAGTTTCAGCAGTCACAGGTACCTGGGCTTCTCCTGCCCCAGCACACACTGCCGGTGAGAAGGGCAATAATCTTTCCCTAGAGCAAAGCCACTCCTATTTGTGCTCAGGCCAGAGGTGAAGACAGGGTGAAGTATTTTGGGTGGAATGGGCTCTGACCTGAACCTCTGTCCCAAAATGTCTTGGTGTTTGAGTGTTCTTTTTTTCCCGCACTGTGTGTCTGTGAGCCTTCTGGATTTCGTCTCAGAAAATGAACCAAATACCTCACTGATATCAGATCTCAGAGCTTGTTTCCAGAGTTAAGGAGGTTTGAATAAGTTTGCATAAGCAAGCTAAACTGGCTTGTCTCTGAGGGATGATTTGGCATTTAACTGAGAGGATAATAAAATCATTAACTGGTGGGGCAAAAGTAAAAAAGAGGATTGATCTGTGACACTAAATATGGATCTTATTGAAAAATTCTGAATTGTTTTATCCACGGATAATGTACTAAAGATCTTTCATAAAACGCATATGTGGAGGGATGTAACTGCAGAGGACTCCTCCGAATTACACCTCAGTCCTTGTAGTCGTCTGGCAAATCACTTAAAATATGACATTGTCCCACGTTATCTACATTATGTTTTGAATCAGTAAAGGCTGCACAAATTCAATGTAGATGCAGAGATCCACCCTGCTTCATCAATTAAACCGGTATAGCAAGCAAAAAATTTGTAGAGAAAATTTATTTTTTCATTATACTGTGACATATTATTTAGAGCACTAAAAAAAGTCGGGGAGGCCATCTGATTATCCATATGACGTTGAAAACACTTCCAGAAAAGTAAACAAGGACTTTTTTTGCCTCAGACCAGATGGTGCAATGCAGTGTCAGATAATGTACTAAGATCAAAACAGAAGAGCCTCATGAAATTTCCAACATAGACAAAAAGTAGATGATGGTCTAAAGCACAAGAAGCCAGCACAAAACCAGAAGTAGTTTGCAGTAACAATAGTTTGATATCAAATCAGAGGAAGTTGAGCAGACATGAGTACAAAGCATTTTTATTTGATTTGAAAATTAAACAAATTCAAAATTAGTGCTATGTTTGCTAATAAATTAAAGATGAATGATGCATTTTACTCAGTTACACTGATAACAATACAAAGTGGTCAGATTTTTGGACTGTTACAGCAAAATATCCAGTCTTTTTTCCAGTCAATTCTGGAAAAGACCAAGAATTGAAGTCCAGATAAAGTAATTTACCTTTGCCAATGAGCCTGTAGGGTAGTACATGATCTTATGAAAACATCAGCAACATAATTCTGCTCCTTTCTGGCATTTAGGCTTCTTAATTGTACATATAAATACAGAATTAGAATTTTTTTCCAGCCAAGTTTAAAAATTTCAGGTGGTAGATGCTAGCTTAGGCAGATGCTAGCTTAGTTTCAATCAGCCCCACATATAAAGATTATGATCCAAAACTTCTCCACTCATCATTTTGCTAACATTAACCATGGAGCTTTCAATTACAGTTTTATCCAAACTCACTGATGTTCTATACTGAATCTTAGGAAATGCCTTCCACACATGGTTTCAGCTGAGGAGAATGCTGCAGCACCACATCTTGATTTGCTGTGACATCACCTGCTTCTAAAATAAGATTTTCCATTAAAAATATGTCAATTTGGTGATTTTAGAGTCAAACCATGAGCTATACAGCTCTGTAAAACCAGCCTCAATCAACACAGCCCCTTTCATAGGCATGCTATGGCCTATCATTTGATGCAACACTGAGTATCACGCCACAGAAGGCCTGGACTTGCCATCCAGCTTCAGACACTTATGGACCCTGCTGTATGTTTAGAAGGTAACATGTATAGGACAAGTAAGCTCCACCACAGTCACACAGCTGAGCTGAGGCCTTGATCCCCTCAGAGAAGGACCCCCCTTCCAGGGCCTTTAGACATTCCTGCTTCTGTTAACACATGGCATAAAGCAGATGGGATACAGTCAAGTGCCTCCAGATTGTCTCCTAGTAAGTCCCTTCAATGCCGTAACTCCTTTCCTTTTTCAGAAAACTGAAAGGTCTTAATGCACAGAGGTGTGGGCCAGGGAGGACCAAAGAAGAGAGTCAGCTCAGGGAAGAAAGCAAGAAAACTAAAAGATCATCACAGTTTACTGCTTCCTCAAGAGGGGAAGCAAAGGGACAATCACTGATCTCTGTGGTGACCAAGGGAATGGCCTGAAGCTGTGTCAGGGGAGGTTTAGGTTGGATATGAGAAAAAGGTTCTTCACCCAGAGGGTGGTTGGGCACTGGAACAGCTCCCCAGGGAAGTGGTCACAGCACCAGCCTGACAGAGTTCAAGAAGCATTTGGACAATGCTCTCAGACACATGGTGTGATTCTTGGGGTGTCCTGTGCAGGACCAGGGGTTGGACTTAATGATCTCTGTGGGTCTCTCCCAACTCAGAATATTCTGTGATACAATGAAATGATGAATTTTTGCGCTGTTATAATGGTTGGCAGAGGTAGAGAAAACAAAAAGACGTGTGGTATGCAATTATCTTGGCTACTCATCTAGTCCCTACTGTAATCACTTCGGAAATGCACTCCTGAACTGGGACATGCAGGAGAGGCACCCTCCTCTGCAGACCTTTGGGGTCAGAGAGAGTAGAATGGGAGACAGAGGCACAGCTGGCTGGAGATGGTGAGCCTGAGGATATGGACTGCTCTTGAAGCAGGGGAAGTTGTTGGAAACCTCTTTGATGTGTCCCTGAGAGAGTTCTCTTGGCAGCACCGTTTGCGGATATGCCAAGGAGCTAAGCCTGTCACTGAGCCACAGGCTCCTCCAGAGGCATTAGATTCATCCTTTTGCGAAGAGCAGATAGTGCATCCCCTGCAGAAGCATGGTCTCAGGGGACATGACACTTTTATCTGAAGCTACCCAGTCTCTGGACCTTGCAAGTTTTCACTGGGGTGATTTCAGTGAAGCAAGTCTTAGGTGAGATTATCTACATCACAGGTGGTCCAGACCCACAAAATGCAGAACGAGCCTCTCCAGAACATCCAGGGCCTGAGGCTTGAGGATGAGAAATTTGCTTCATGTGGTAATATTGTACAACACAGGCAAGAGAAGTAATTACTATAATAAACTACCAGAAATGGTCTTAATGTTTTGTAGGTAGATGAAGATATTTGACAGCTTTTGTCTCTGCCAGGGGATGACACAGAATCACTGCTGGAATTTGCTCAGCATGCATTCATAATTTCTTCTTCTTTCCCAGTCCTTGCTCAGATGGGCCAAACAGTGCTCTCAGGGACTTCTGCAAACACTGTAGAAGACAGACTTCTGTCTTCTGGGAATCCGCACCTGTAATGTATTCCTCTCAGTGGCTTCAAAAATAACATTCTGATATTTGAGTTGAGGAAAAATGAGAAGGAATCCATAGAAATTTGCAGCAAATTGGTAACACTGACCAGCCTCTTTAACTCCTGATAATAATACTAATACATAATAGTGTATTCCCGGGTAAAGCAAAAAGAATTGTGAATAAGGCAAATGCAGCTCAGGGCACACAGCAAACACTGGCCTGCTGTGCTTACAGAGACTGTTAAGTAGTAGCTCCTGAATTTTTAAGATACAGTTCTCATTTTCTCTCCAAAGATCTGGCTGAGCTCAAATGCAAAACATAGTTTGATCTTCCTTTGAAAGACTGAAAAGCAATAACCCACCATGGCATTTACACAGTGCTTCTCTCTTTGCTGTTTTACAGACATTAATCAATCAATTCTTGTGTCTCTCCTGGGAATTAAAATATGCCTTCAGGAATGAGGAAACTGAGGAAGAGGAGCTAAACACCTTCATATGGCTCACAGAGATTTGGTCACAGCAGAAGCTGTTGGATTCAGGAGGCTTTGCCACCCCCATCTGCACCCACACCACAAGCCCACATCTTCCTCTCTTGGTGTGACTGCAATACAAATGCTTCCTTCTCTCTTATGTGCTTGCCAAGACCTGGGGCAGCAGCATCATATTCTCAAGTATGCCAGTGGATGTGGTCATTCTACTGTCAAGGTAATTTATAATATGTACAAAAGCGTCTTCTAAGAGTGTTGGTAAGATATATGGACATAGTAAAGGCCTAATAAAGACTAAGCCACACTAATAAAATGCAAAGGTTGTCATTTAGAATGGAAAATCCTATGATTTAAAGGTAGTGGCCAAATATTGGATCATTTTATATATTGTTAATAAATCAGAACAAGCAAGGCACAGAACATCTGGTGTAAAAGATAAAGCTCTTATCAAAGTTCCCCAGGTAGGGACTCCAGGCTTTCTGTGCTGGATAAAGCCCAATGCCTATGTGAGGACCTCCTCCATGTGTACTGGTGGAATTGCATACAGTCTGCCTGTGCTGACTTGGCTCAGGGGTGACTTTTGTGGAGAAGGTCCCGTTACCTGTTGCTGCCACCGTTCTTTCAGGTCCATTTGCTCGGGTGTCTGTAGTCTAGTCAGGTGCAAAGAGGCTCTGCAAACAGGATAGGTACAACTGTACAAGTACACAGCAAGTGTTTCCTGTCTGGCACACACAAAACATGGCTATGATGTGATGAGCTACAGACCACCGCTTGTAAGGGGTCCAGGGAGCCTTTGTTGCCCTTTGGGTAACATTTAGGAGAGTGTACCACTTCTAGAGCAAACCCTTGACATTAAAACCCAATGTCTTTTCCACCAGCTCCATGAATATCAAGGACATCCAATAACCTGGCAAGCAGCTCCCACTTTCTTTCCAATAGAAGTTTATTTCTCCTCATGTCAGTATCTTTCCCCATACATAATTGGGATTCCTTGACCACCTACCTATAATTTTACCTTTGTTAACCTTATTTCTTATTTTCTACAGGCATTTACACAGCTTTTATCCGGCCAGCAGCTTCACCAGCACCCTTGGCTGAGGTTATGCAGCCAGTGGGAAGCAAAGCTGAGCCTTGAATCCCTTGAGCATAGCAGCCAAGCCCTGGAGGTGGGGGAGGGTAACACAGAGGAAGGTGCAGTGCCTTCTGTGGCACTATCACACTTACCCATCTATTTTATACCTTGTTTACCCTACCCACTTTAGACACTCTTAAACACTTTATGTTAAACTGTGCACACATTGACTCCACGGCATCACAACTGAGGCTTGAGGTTATTAGGAAGGTAAAGAGCAGAAAATATAATAGAAACTTAAAGCGCCTGAGTAACTGTAAAATATATTCCTTTACAGGCTGTAGTCCTCTGCAGACTCAATGGAAGAAGGAATAAAAATGGGATTTTTGTCTTATGAGCACAGGGCGTTCCTCAGTGCATGTATCCGTGCTTACCAATGCCTCCCCTGTGCAATAGTGCTGAATGCAATGTGACTGTTCATGTGAGCAGGTCCTGGCTTATGTAACTGCAACCTTTGGTGTTTTACCCATCACAGTCTGTTCCCTGAGGCACTGACATTTAATCCACAATCTTGAATCACATCGTCTTCTGATCAGCATAAAAAGCTCTTTATGCAGAAACACTGCCATTCTCATTTCCATCTAGGTGCTTCCTCTAGCCTTTGGAGAGCTAGGATATGCTAGTGACTATGACAATGGTCTCCAGCTGGGGTTTGGAAGGCATCCATTCCCCAGGGAATGGAGTGCCTTGTGTCTGATCTTTCAGCCCTAAAACTGTTTAAGCTTTGCAAATAAGGGAACACTTAAAAGCCGTAGTTTCACAATAATGGAAGAAATTTACCAAAAGATCAAATGGCAAACACATTGTTAAGATGACATTTAATGATGAGAATTTTCCTTGGCTTCTGCAGTGCTGCCACTTGCCTGTGATTCTGACTAATCAGTATCTGTAATGTCCTGGAGAGTTTTAGATCTGTATCTTTTCTGCTTTTATGGCTAATGATGACTACAGGAGCCACCTCTGACAATTATTTTAGGCAATCTTTTTTCCCTCAGTGTATACAGAGACACCTTCTCCTCATCCCTCCCTGTCTTGTGGTTTAACAGACCCTTACCTCTAATGACCATCTCTAGGGGTGCTATATGCTAAGAAGGAGCTTGGGTCATTTTTCATCTTCTTTCCATTAATGTCTTTTAATTAATGTTTCTATTGAATATCTGAACTAGAGCACTGATAGCTCCAAGCTTAAACAGTATTTTCAATTTACCAAGTCTTTTAAGGCACAGTGCTAAAGCTTTACAAGTCATATGTTCAAGAATTTATTAACCAGATAATAACCATATGTTTTGCTAGCCTGAAAATCAGTTCACTAACACCACCACAGAAAGTGTAATCACAATCTCTCAGTATCATAGAAAGTCTTACCATGATCTCTTGGTTTAAATGAATGATAGAACTGGAAAGTGTATTAGCTTGTTTGGCTAGTGCTTCTTTACCCCCACTGCAGCTGCATATCCCCAGAGGAGCAGAGTCACACCAATACTGCCAATATTCATTAATGTAGATGCTTTACTATTAGTTTTCATCATTTTCAACTAAAGTGCAGCTGCCTGCATGACCTGACATGTTTCCCCAAAGCAGCATTTCAACAGCCATTACAGAAGCTGATGCATCCCCTGGAGTTCCAATTTAATGCCTTCAAACCACAGGCTTAGCTGTTCAAGTTTTGTAGTTTAAAATTTATTTTACTCAGTTATGAAACTCTCCAGAATGACCTCCAGTCAGTTAATAAATGACAGAATATGCTTGTTTTCTTCCTAGCCGAATTGAACCAGAGAGATTATAGAGCAGCACAACCACACCTCACAGAATGAGGAACCAAACAACCCTAAGAGACACAGTATAGGAATCTTTAGTCACTTTACATCCATGAAAAGTTCTCACTAGGCTCATTAAAATGTTTTGCCTACATTATGTTGGTTTTGTACGAAGTTTAAATGTTTGTGTGAGAGAGAAAGCAAACAGAACTGAGCTAAAGAATCAGGAAGGGCTTTAGCTGTTGCAGCACAGCCAGCAACTTCAGCCCTTCAGCAGACAGGGAGTACAGAGGGTGAGTGCTGAGTACTAACACCGACACTCCAGCTCTTGTGTGACACTCCTTTGTCTCGCAGCATCATAAAGTGCTTTGCCAGAGTAAGCACAATTGTTTCCACTCCTAGCAGAGTACCTGCAGAGAAAGATGACACTTTGCCTTTGGCGAAGGGCAGTAATACCCTGGCACATATGCTTGCCTCTCTCGACAAGCTGTTTGTTGATGTTGTGCCATCAACCTAAAAGTCGCAAAACAAAAGGGGTTTTTTCCTGTCAAACCTCCTTTCCTCCCGAAGAGCAAGCCTCATTTCAGAAACAGGCATTTCACAGAAGCTCATCTGAGGTTCTTTCGCACCAGTGTAAGGCTCTGTCCCCTCTAGTGGCTGGATCCTGTATCAAAGTGTGTACCCAGGTCTGAGCTTGAGGAGCTGTTCAAGCAAAAATACCTGCTGGTCTGCAGGTACAAGATCCAGATCCAGCTAGGAAAAGATAGGGAGGGAGCAGTAAAATGAAGGACATAACATATTTTTGCAGCCTCTGGAAGGTGAAGATGAAATCTTAATGCTGGATGCAAAGACTGAAAAGTGAGTGAGAAAAATAAGGCAGACCAGTACTGTGGCAAGGAGATGGCTTTCATGAAGCTGCTTTGAACAAACTGTAGGGAATTAAATATTTATAATACAGTTATATCCTTTTAGAACTGCAGCTTAGACAAATGATGAAGGAGACAATGTATAAGAGCTTCAGTGTGTGAGTGCCTCTTCTGCTAAGCTTTTTGGCTTTAAAATAGCTAAGTCTGCAAGTTTGAAAAATTCCAGGTTACAGTACAATAGAATTCCATTTTTACTAAAAATGAAGACTTTGTCACCTCCTGCCACTTCATCTATCTGTTCTCTGTTATCATAGGTCCTTAACTCATATGGAGAGCTGCCTCTAACAGCGGATCAGGCTGAAGGTCTGGCAGACATCTGGAAGCACAATAACAGTTGTGCATGGCACAAACTGACAAGGTGGCAAATAACCTTGAGGACTCTTTGGTATAGTGGCACACATATATAAAATATATAAATTCATAATACATACAAATAATATAAATGAGGTTTATGTATACACGCAAAAACACATATGAATGTTTGCTTAGGCAACCTGGAGATTTGATTGTTTGGAGAATTTGAACTATTTATGCAAAATAGGCTTCAATGTGACAATTTAGTACATGACTATGCTCATAAAAGGAAGTCCTGAAAATCATGCCTACAGGTGCCTGGGCTGCAGTGTGGGTGGCAGTGTGGTAAGTAGGAGTCTCAGCTCAACAGGAATGAATCTGTCAATGTAGAGACAAAGCAGATAATTATAGCTCCTGAATGGATAAAAAAGAGAAGTGGGAAACAGCTGAAAGTATGCATTTCCCTCTGAGCATAAAGTCAATGAGCTGGGTACTGGGCATCTGGACAGTTTTGAAGGTCACACACTCAACACTCAGGCATGCACACACACACAAACTTCAGACATGGAAAGGGTGTAGAAAAGAGCCATACAATGACCTGATAGGGTGGAAGAAGTATTTTACAGCAAGGATTTAGAGATCTCTTCTTAAAGTTGTTAATGGTTTTAAGTTACAGAAAAACACGAAATTTGAGAAAAAGCTTAATTATAATCTGCTAATACCTCGATGGAAATAAAACACTGGGTTTTCAAAAGCCTTTTACTTCAGCAGAGAAAGACACAGAAGAAACCAATGTCTAGCTAAAGGATAAAGCCAGAAATGTTAAAATTATATAGATGACTCGGTTTTTGCTGATTTTTAGCTGCTGGAGAAAACTATCAAAACAATCAAAGCCCTTTGCATTTGTTGACATTACTTTGGGTTTTCCAATCCATCAACAGTTTTTTTCACTTTTGTCCTTCCAGTTTTCTTCCCTCATGCACTGGAGAGAACTGAGCAAGCAACTGGGTGGGGGCTTGTCTGCTGGGATCAACCCACCTGACTGCCACAGAAGCTGATAGAATATAATTGTAGGGGACTGCTTTGGCACAGGTATGTTGGCCATCTGAGCCCTTGGAAAAACACTCATAGAAACATAGAATCATTTAGGTTGGAAGAGCCCTCTCAGACCAAGTTCAATTGTTAACCTAGCACTGCTAAGTCTGCCTCTCAGTCATGTCCCTAAGTGCCATATCTCCACATCTTTTAAATACCTCCATGGGTGGTGACTTAAGTCTGGGCAGCCTGTTCCACTGCTTGAGAAAAATCAAGCTGTAAGGAGGAGCTAAAACTGTCATTGCAACTCAGCCCAAGCCTGGACTCCCGCTCCAGGTCAGATCCACCATGCAGCAGATAAGCAGACTGGGAAATCCCTGTCATCTTCCATCTCCAAACAAGGTATCCATCTCCTTTAACAGTGAAAACACAGACCTTGCAAACATCAGCTATATTCTTACAGCCCCCTTGAAACAACCAATTAATAGTGGTGGCTAATCCTGATTCTATCAGAAAGTGGATAGAGCTGTTAGGAAGATTGGACAACTTTTCTTCAAGCTATTTCGTGAATAGGTGCACATTAAAAAAAAAAAAAAATTCTGCTAATAGAGCCTGAGCTCGTTAACTTCCTGAAGGACAGTTCTCACCCACCTGGGGGCTGACAGGGCCATACTCGTTTCTGTCCAGCCAAGTCCAGCCTTGGACGCTCAATGGTAGCAAACAAGAGGAGAGCAGACTTTCCACTGGTGCCCAGGGACAAGAGAAGGGACAACGAATACAAACTGAAACACAGGAGGTTCCCTCTGAACATCAGGAAATATATTTTTAATGTGAGGTTCACCAAGCACTGGCACAGGGTTGTCCAGGAATCTCGTGGAGTCTTCTTCCTTGGAGATATTCAAAAGCCACTTTTATGGGGTCCTGGGCAACTGGGTGTAGATGGCTGTGCTTGAGCAGAGGAGTTAGACCAGGTAACCCCCAGAGGTTTACCAACCTCAGCCACACTGTCATTCTGTGATCTTCAAGAGCAACCAGTGCCCAGAGGGACTTACGAATGTCACAGTTAGGTCTACAGCTGCTAATTCTCCACCTCCTATCTGGGATGCCCTTAGTGATGGCAGCCAAAACTATGGCCTGGAAATATAGTGAAGCTGTGCATGGTCAGTTTTCCTGGGCTTGGCTTTATTGGCAACTAAACAGCCAAAACAGGATTGATCATACCGTGCTTTTTCTTATTTTCAGGGGACTTAATCTCCCTTTAACCCTCCTGCAGGTCTCCCACGTGCAGGACAAACTCCATGAAACCTGCAGAGTGACAGCCTACCAGCACTTGCTAGCAATTCTGTTTGATAGCATGTAAGCACAAGATATTGAAAGCAGAGTAACAAAAGGGAGTAATGCTGCATCTCAGCACAGGCTCCCAGGCCCTGCCCTCTCAAACAGGCCATTGTGAAAACCATGGCGTTTTGGGAGGAACTCTTTAGAGATGCTTATTAAACAGAACAAATTAAAACAGGTGTTGTTCTTAGTCCAACTTTTATTATGTTTACATAACGCTAAGCCAGATGTGCTTGTTAATCACTTTCAATAGCATTAAATTTTTTAACATTGTACTTGTGTTGATATAAAAAATAAAATAATTTATTGAAATAAAAGGTCAGCTGAAAAATCATTGTCTTCTCTGTTTGAATTACAGGGTTATTCTCTTTACTGTAGGGATAATAAGGATTATATTTCACCGAAGGCTCCAGAATATTATCCCTCTCTTTGTTTTGTACCCCAGGAGAGGTTATTTCAGGTTTTATGGATCCCTAAGGTAGAAGGAGCGAATCATATTTTCAAGCTCAAAAACTCTGCGTGTGCAAGCATGTTCTAAACGAAATAGAACAAAGGCAGGCCACAGTGATACTACCCCACCTCTCACTGGGGTGCCATTTTGCTGCTTTTCTCCTGAAGCAAATCCGCAAACCCGTAAATACCGAAGCAAATCAGATTTGCATATTTGTGATTTCCTTTGAAGCTTAAATTTGTGAGGTATGTGCTGCCTATGTTTACACTGCCATTTCTGATCTGTCTCGGATCTCCATGAGCTTTCTGCTCCTGATATGGGACTAGATCACTCTAGAACACATGTGTAGGTTGAATATTTGGTGAATGCCAGCGTGTCCAAGTCTTCAGGAGTATCTGATTATTACCTGATGTGGGGTTCCTCATACATGGGGTGACTGTTCAGGGTGCAGAGACAGAGAAGACATGCCACCACTGTGTGCATCACAGGACAAAGAAGTCATTGGAGCAGTACCATGGCAATTTTGTGTCTTGAAATTTTGTGTGTTACAGCTCTTATTCCCCAAAAGTTTTGTCCAGTATTTTACAGTAGACACAAAGGGCATACAATGTGATTTTTTCATTGTCTCATGCATAGATCCATATGACACAGGTAGAGAATCCAGGTGTTTTCCAAATTTACCTTGGCTTCTTGCACCAGAAGAAGCCAAAACTTGCCACCACCAAAACTTAGAAGTGACAGGGAATTCAGGCTGGAAGGGACTCCAGAAGGTCAACAGGTTCAACCTTCTGCTCAAAGCAGGGCTACATTTCTTTAAAGCATACTGGACAACAAAGCCAGTATTTAAGTTACATTCTTCATAGAGAATGGAAGCAGTGGTTAAACCTATCAGCCCTGCTTTAGAAACAGATTAAGGTGACAGAGCTTACCAGCTTACAGGTGAGAGCTGCCCACAGATTCCCTTGGCATCAGCTGCAGCTGCCAGGAAGAACCAACCATGAATAAGCAGAGGAGATCTAGGCTTGGCCCAAGGTCCCCACGCACTGCGGTGGTGAAGTCATTTGTGACTTGGCTGTCTGTCCCTTTTTCCCTTGGTCTGAAGAACAATGATACATGACACTCTCCTTCACAATGCAGTTCCAGATCTGAAGCTGATCTAAATGAGTTTAAAGCTTGGTATAGAGCTACTTTTGGGATTACTCAGAAAAGCTGCATGGGTGGACCATCGAAGTAAGCTGTTGACTTGCTTCTTTTGGAAGCAGCTGTTTTCTCCAACAAAAGTTAAATGGATTTTAGTTTAGATGCTTCACACATCTTCTGTGATTCTTGAGCACCCAGTAAGGATACCGTAAGTAGGGAAAGCAGTCAGATCTGGAATAATATGGTATGTGAGTTTCAAAGTATTTCTATGATTCAGTAATTTCTATTTCTATCATCAGGAGCTTGAATTATTATTACTGAATTCCTTCTTAGAAAGCTGAAAAGTTCTCTGCCATTGATGGAGACAGAATATCTCCATATAAAAATACGTATATCAATATCAAATTCCACATAGTTATTCAGAATTTTGGGGCCTGTTTGTTCTTCTTATTTACAAGTATAAATTTGTTTACACCTCTGATTCACACAAAAGAGATATGCAACACAATCTTTACATTTCAGTCATCAATCTCACAACAAAAGCATTTCTCAAGAAACATTCTGCTTTCCAATAGTCTAGTAACAAGAACTACAGAGGCATGTGGAAAACTGAAAAGAAGGGAGCTAAAAAGCTGCAGTAAATGTAAAAGCTCATATCCTTGAAAGGATCTTATTCAAATTAATGGGTATGGGGCGAATAACAATAACCATTACTTCTGTGCGCAGTTTCTAAGTATAATGATAAAAGATACTCAAGAACAATCTGCTCAGAGGAAAGTGAGGTGTTTTTCTTGTTCCTTACTCCCCATTTTTTTCTTTGACACTTCTGCCCTCTCTATGTTACCTGTAAAAACAACCCTTTGGTGTTCTTTCTGACCTCCTACTCTTGGCAGTTTGAAGTTTTAATTTTACATCATTCTTGGTGAAGCTTGTAGCATGTTTTGATGTCCCTCAGCATGTATATGGGAGTCCATAAATGCTGAAGAGTGAAAATCTTAACTGTTCAGTACTTGGGAGGACATGGCAGGTATGTCCAGTTTATTTTAAATAGTCAGGAACAGGCACTGCACCATCACACAGCTGTTTTCCTTCCCTCCCCAAAATCCTGGTGTTTTCCCAGCCTAACCTGGACAGGAGAAAGTCCAGGAAAAATTTTAAAGGCAAGTTTCCAGCATGACGAGGCAAGTTTGGTTTCTTTAAAACAAGTGGGTGGAGACGGGGGAAAGGGAATCAAAACTGTTTTGAAGTAATGGCAAGCTCAGCTGCTGCAATGGGGTGCAGAGATATGTGATACACTGTGATTATTGGAGTTTAGAGGCTTCCTTTTCAGACTACAACATTTTTCACTCCTTTCGGAAACAGTATTACATTACAGGTGTTATAACTTTTCTTCAGAATCAGACTGGCCAGGGAACTGTAAATCTAAATCATGGCTGCCCTCAGGAAACCTGCCAGCCTGTAAACACAATGAAATGAGTGAGATGAAAGTATCTGAGTGAGAAAATTAATTTTAGGCATTCCACTGAAGTCTATTTAGTTTTTACAATCTGGCCTGGCATCTACAAGCAACAGCTGGGGAGGACATATTAATTCCCAGTGACTAATGCTGGGAAGATTACCTTAAGCTTGAAATCTTTACATAGGGGTCCAAGAGGGAAGAGAAAACTTATTCCTTCAAATTTCTCTTATTTTTTCCATGCTGGAAAGTCCTGGTATTCTACCATAAGTATCAAGCTTTTCTACTTCTGAAGCTTACTTGTTCAAACTGATGAAGTTTCCAATTAGGAATTTACGTAGAAAAGTATTTCAAAGAGCAGGCTAACCACAAGAGTAACTTGTCAGGACATTGCACGTTTTTCAGCATATTTCCTTCTCTGGCAGATTTGTGTGCTCTCAGAGGGCTTCCCCATTCTTAAAGTGGTCTCTCTTCTCAGAGGATTTTGCTCACAGCTCTAGCCCAGCAGGGGCAGGTGAGCACAAGCCAACAATGTGGGAACAATTCAAAATGTTTTTTCATGTTCTTCCCTCTGAACCTGAGCAAAGATTCCATTTAAGATACAAAACCCTTCTAAGATACAAAATGCTGTCATTCATCAACGTGTTCATCCCCACCTCTACTCCATTATTTTTCATTTTCACACACTGATGCCTGTCATCTGGGCACAATGAATGAAGCCAAAACACTGCAAGAACATTTCCTGTCCAGACTGTAAGAGAGTATGAGTCTCATGTTAGCTCATTCTCGTAACACTTCCAGAGCACTTGCCCAGATTTTGGAGAGTGGAAGAGCATCCAAGGAACACTCATTGCTACCTATGCCATTTGTCACCTGGCTTCTTCTAACATCCTTCAGACTGTATTATATCTCTGATACTAGCTTTTTTCCTCCCTACTTCCTGTTCTTCATATGATCCTCTCGGATGCTTTCCAGGGACTATTTGTTTTCAGCTCCCTTATAAAGCTTCCTGTGAAGAAGCCCATGGGGTTTTGCAAATAAGGAGATAAGGGCAACTGCAAAAGCAGAAGACATCACTGTGATTCCTTATCCCCAGCTACCAGAACCTTCCATTCACTGCCAACCTGTCATTAACATTCCAAATGATTTTTTTATACTTCTGCCATCAGTTAAAAGGAACTTTCACTGTCCAGCAGAAATGAGACCAGCAAGTTGTCCATCAGCCCATTCTCTCTCGCACAACTGGAAAGAGCAAGCTGCTTCTTCATTTAGCCCCATCAGTCTCATTTAGCCACAGAGGTGCTCAAGCAGCATTAAGAGCTGCTGTAGGCAAGAATGTGACGAAGAAACTCAGAATGGTCATTGCTTGCCCTAGAAAACAGACTTCCCAAACAAGGGGACAAATTCTGATTTCTGGACGGGTGTTGTTTTCTGCTGGTAAACCAGATAGATGAGGCAGCAGACTTCTGTTCTGCCTCCTAGGAATATGCCTGGATAGAAGACTGTGTCTGGGTGTAGAGGTGAGCTGGTCCTGCAGCGACGGTTCAGGTTGACCACATATCGGGTACTTGAAGGCAGGGCTGTGGCACTGAGGCTGTGACTACCTCAGGGCTGTGGTGCACTATTTATCAGTCCCCAGCCTCAGGCAGCAGCTCACCTGCTCTGCAATTCCGCAGGTCATGGAAATAGAAAGGCTGCAGTCACGTCATTACTTCTCACCTAAAACGGGCAGTCCATGGAGCCTTTGTGTGAAAGGTTCTCCTGAACCACTGCCTTGGTTGCTGAAATTCAGTGAGCCTGTCCTGAGCATCCTGGGGAGGATTCTATGTAGGACTCTTATGACAAGGAAAAGGAAGGTATTCTCTAGTGAAAGGGAGTGTGAAACACATTCACATTGGCACTGTTTACTGATGGAGACTGGGAATGGTGGGAAGGGGAGGAACATACATAAGAACTAGAAAGAAGTGTGGTAGAGGTGTCAGAAGTTGCATACATGATTCTGGCTGCACCAGCTGCTTTGGTAGGTTGAGCAAAAGGACATAGAGCCTAAAATCCAGAGCCTTTGATGGGCACCTGCTGAACCTTCCCCATTTTGGTTTTGTTCTGGTCCTGACACTGGTGCAGAAATGAATCCCTTTCTGAATATCTGGGAAATTACTGAGTTTGCCTACCCAGCTGTCTCTTGAATAATGAACTCTTGTGTCATGGGAGATAAAAGTCTCCTGAGTTTTTCCAACAAGGTCAGAAGCTGGCAGCAGGTATAAACAAGGCAAATGTCCAAAGGGTCTTTCAGCATCCATTTCCTTTGGATGATAGTTCCAGTTTTTCTGAAGTGAGACAGTGGAACTCAGATACCCTTTTTTTTCCCTCTTTCCTGTAAAAAAATCTACCTCCCACTCTCTTTCGTAGTATCCATGTTCTTAGGTGTGGAAATATCTTTGCTGTGCAAGAAAGCTAACTTAGTGTCCAGTATTCATTAATGTTTTGATCTTGCAGCAACAATTAATTTCAAAAAAAGAATCCTAACTACATAAATAATGACGTATTCCACTAAAAGTCAGAAGTCTCCGAAGTTTACAAGACAATTATATTAAAAAAATAAAAATTGTATGTGTATGCGTACAGACTCACAAGCACACAATATTGAAATATTTAGTGCATTCAAAATTTGATGATGTTTTAAGTGCATATATAAAAACATGCATAGGCACATTACATGCAGTGGTAATAATATTTTATATATATGACATGCTACAGAAATAAAGGAGCAGCAAAGTGTCCTGCTTAGAAGTGTGTTACAGAGCAGTAAGAGCAACTCTCTCTGGCTATCCTGTGTGCAACTTTGTGAAAGAAGTGAATCTGATTACTTCAAAATCACATGTTTTGTGATCATATTATAAATGGTTACAATTACAATGCTAAAACATTCTGGAAAATGTTTTTCAAGAAATTACTGTCTGAAACGTAACATGTACTTTCATAAAAGTCTCTCTACTTCAACAATATTTCTGTTTTCAATGGGTCTAAAATAGCTTTTGAACACTTCAAATAAGTTTTTTAAACACTTTTCCATCTACATAGGTATATTACAGGTGAAAACTTTGGAATTCTGAATTATGTGTTGCAAGTTTCCAACAACTTTTTATGTCACCCTGAAATACACCAAATATCACATGAGGTAGAGTCACTTCTGTGACTGGATCCACGTCTTGTTATTCAGCCCTGCAGTGGTAACTGAGGTTACAGCTTTTGTGGTTTAGACCCAGACCCACAGCTTTATTTCAGCACATACCCCCTACACGGCACCAAGAGGAGCTGTGTGAATGATTCCACAGCCTGAGCTTGTTTCCATCCCAGCAGCATGATTCAGGCAACATACACTGTATTTTCCACATCAAATAGTCTCCTGGATATAGTAATGAAAACCAAGCACTGAGATTACACAGAGGCAGGGAGAAGCCAACTCAATCTCCCACTCGTTTTGAAATGTCTTTATTTTATATCATTTTATGTCTTCATAACAGCCTATAAGACAAGTTTGCTAAATTTGTCTGCAGGTACAACTAATAAAAAAAAGCTAATAACATGTTCAGCTGGCATCTATAGCAAATATCAACTTTTATAGAAAAAGAAGAGGGAGAAGTTACCCACAGTTTAAGTTAAGCACTCACTTCCTAGCACAAGGATTCTTAAACTCTTTGAAGAATTAAGCCGGAATGATGAAGTCACTGCTGCAAAGCCCAAGCTGAATAGTTATGTCTGTTCCCTAGGACAAATGCTTCACATGTGAAAAAAAAGGAGTGTCTTTCAAGTCAGCCCACTGCACAGTTCTAGCAAATATTCTGTAAAACTGTGTTCTCTATTAATTTGGACTTGTGTGTCACTTGGGGCTCTCTCATAGATAAAATGTTTTTTTTCCTGTTCTTTGTTGCACGTCTCTGATTTCTAGATAATTGAAACATGAGAAGCGGAGTGTAGTTAGGAGTGATACTTTCTAATCTGCTCTTGGCTTGCGTCCCTAGTGCAAGGCTTGCCATTCTGATTTTTTTAAAAAACATGTGACAAGCTGTTGGACTGATAAACAACAAGCTGAGTGAGAAAAGAAAAGAAAAGAAAAGAAAAGAAAAGAAAAGAAAAGAAAAGAAAAGAAAAGAAAAGAAAAGAAAAGAAAAGAAAAGAAAAGAAAAGAAAAGAAAAGAAAAGAAAAGAAAAGAAAAGAGAAAAAAGAAAAAAAAGAAAAAAGAAAAAAGAAAAAAGAAAAAAGAAAAAAGAAAAAAAAAGAAAAAAGAAAAAAGAAGATAAAAGAAAAAAGAAAAAAGAAAAAAGAGAAAAGAAAAAAGAAAAAAGAAAAAAGAGAAAAAAGAAAAAAGAAGAAAGTCAAGGCAAAGCAAAGGCAAAGGCAAGGCAAGGAAAGGAAAATAGAGAGAAAAGCATCGGGGTGATTTCAGATAAGCTCCAGGGTAAAGACGCTTGCTGCCCTCTCCAGTACTTTCAAAAACGTGTGTCCTTGAAAAGTGCAACTTATGCGATCGTGTTTAATTATCTGCAAGGGCATTCTGATGCAACTGATTTCAGGAGAATAAGATTAACTTCCGAGCTCCATCAGAGAGTTCCACTCTGTGTCCTTGGCCGATTACCCTACAAGTCTTGAAGGTTTCTTTCCCATTCTATTTAGTGTGAAAAAAGAAAATCGTAAACCTGACTTCCAGCATTTTCTAAAAATTGACTCATTGCTTTCAATTGCTTTGTAACCATACCAAAGGTATCAATCATGCTTGGACCCAGGTTCAAAAGTTGATGTGAGCTCTGTTCCTGCAGATGGTGATCCACATTTGTACAACAAACTGCAAAGTAAAGTACACCAAGCAAAACTAATAAGCTTGCCATTGTTTGAAACAACAAATCAAAAGCATTAAATCACTGAGTTTTGATGGGACATTCAAGCCTACTTCTTGAGAACCTTGTGGAAGTGTTGAAGAAATTTTTTAGTCATGTCAATTCTTCCAGTTTGCATGATACTAGAGAAAAGGAAAGTGAACATAAACATTATGGAGCTTCAGAAAATACCAAATTCACATATGAGGTGTAAGTTTGGGCCTTTTATTTTTCTCTTGAAATTAACATGCTCTTTTCTGACTAAGATTTTATGAATCGGTCTGCTTCATTTAAACAAGAGGAAAACGGGGATTCAGAAAGTAGGATGTTTGTGAATGTGAGCATGTCTCTTCTCATGCAAGTTTTCCTTAATAAACGAATTGTCTTCCAATTACCAGAACTGATTTCACCCGCAAGATTGTTTGAAAAACCTTATGCTCAACACCTCCTTTTCTGATCCTCCCTTTTGTAGTCACTGCAAATATGAAACACTAATCCTGAGGTCTTCCCAGGTACACCAACAAGCTTTTGCAGAAACAGCTTGACTTGCAAACCCACCGAATGTGTCTGCAGCACAGTTCCTCACCGCCCGATGATGCGGAACGCGTTTGCGGAGACATCCATCGGGAAAGCCGCCTGCGGCAGGGTGGCACGGTGCCGGAGGGGGACCCGCGCCCTGTGCGCTCCCCGGCGCCGCCACCAGATGTCAGTGCGCCCCGCGCCGCTCCCGCCGGGAGCCGCTGCGCTCCTCCGCATCCATACCTGCCGGAGCGCTGATCCTGCCGTCCGCACTGCTGTCATAGCACCTCCACTGCTGTGAGTTACGGAGAGAAAACTGGGGCTCACTCTCTTTTTTGTCACTGAGTCCAGTAAGCTACAGGGCAGCTACAAGGACAGCATATAGCACACCTCTCTTTAAATCAATTTTAGCATCTTCCAGTTAACTTATGTCAGCACACAGAAGTCCACTGGAAATAGGCTTGCTTCTTCTATCCCTGAAGTCGTCTGAGAAAAAATTCCCTGGATTCCTATCACAGCTTGCAGATTGTAAGTTGAAATTCACTGAGACAGAAAGAGGCAAAGGGATGTCCTGTGAACAAGTGTCACTTTCTACACAGAAGTTATCCTGTCATCCTCCAATTCAATTAGCAAAGGAGAGTGAGGCACTAATTCTCCTTTCATCTCTGTACGTGTAAAGCAGGCTTAATTCTGCCAATGTCACTGTGATTGTGGGAGTACAAACTTGGTGTTAGATCAAAACTGAACTCCAAACTGTCTTGCAATACAGTCGTGAAAGGATTTTTTGATATTGGTGAGCTCAGGTAAAAAGTAAGTGGCCTCACTTTGGAAGTGCAATCGTTGCTGAATGCCAAGAATAACAAAAAGGGTCTGAATTTGCTGCATTGCAATGACTTTGCTGTTGTGTAAAGCCATTAGTTTAACTCTCGCAGTGTGGCATCAAGAAAAATGCTTGAAAGGCCACACCCTTTAGTGGGGCACTTGTGTTATCCTCTCTGTCAGGTTAGATGGATTCTCAGTTCCCACTTCCAGCAGCAAGAATGCTGCTAAAGTCAATGTAAATTACTTTAATCTCACAACTGGAGAATAAAGCTCCCAAATATTACACATATGCACTATTTTCTACCAGGATTTGAAGGTTTTCTCCACATTAAGTGTCCATCAAAGCTGTTTAGCTTCCTAGTGACCAATAGCCTTCTTAACACAACAGGCCTGATTTTGGAAGACAGCATTGTCCATTGCATCCTATTGCACATTATAAAGATTTCTGTCCATCTTTACTGTGAAACTGTTAGCAACAAAGTAATCCTAAACTCCATTAATGTCCTTCCCTACTGAAATATCCCCTTTTATGACCACAGAGAGTTCAGTTCAGATTGGACTTGCTTCTTCAAAGCCAAATGGAGGATTTTAACAGAAAGGTCAAAGCCCAAACCTACTGCTACAGGAGGTGGCAGGAGCACTGCACCACAGTGGCCACAAAGCTTCTCGGCTCAGGTGTCCCGGGTTTCCAGCTTCTAGACCTGGCCTGTATTTCACTGTTGCTGCTGGCACCATGCTCTGATGTACAAGGGACACATGCCCACAGTTACTGGAGGGTTTTGGTTGCCTTGTTTTCTAAGTGCCTCAAAAGCTTTCAGCTGTATTTCTAGGAGAGTACCTTTTTCCAGCTTGTGCATTGGTTGCTTGGTCTCAGTTTTGTGGAGACAAAGAAGAGGAGATTCATGTGAAAATTCACACTTAGCCTGGCACACCGCCTTGGGTAGATCCAGCTAGCTCCTGCCCTGCACAGACAAACCAGCAGATGTTCACAGATCCTGCACAAGGGTTCTCTGTATGACACATTTCCCACAATGCTGAGATAAAATGTCTCAGCTGTGCCCAGACTTTCTGCAGGAGTAGGGACTAGGCTTGTCTTTGATGGAGTTTTATATACTGTACATACTGTACATTTTTTGTGAGAAGAAATGCATTTCAGGGTTTTGCTTTGATGGCAGATTGTGAGTATTTGTGCATATTGTAGAGTGTGTTTTCAAGGCATTTCCGTTTTAAACAATTTTCTATGCAGCTGAGCCCAAAAGCATGAAATAGAATTAACACCAATATTAACTGCAGGATTTATTTTATTAGAGCTGGCTTTTGAATACTAATGTTACCTGACCCGTAGGCAGCTGTTATGAGTAAGTGTAAATCAAAACCAGGAAACTAAATTATTTTATACAATAAGACCAAAATTTTTCTGCTTTCAGTATATAAAAAATTTTTCCTTCCTTTAAAAAGTTCAGTTGTATTACTATTACACAGTTATGGCCACACTTTCTTCTTTCGTTCTTTTGTTTTCCTCTTGATGGTTCTGCTTTGTTGGTGAGACAGTCTTATTCCTGTAACTAAGTATTTTTGTGTATTGATGACAATGACATAGTAAAGAGGATAAGGTGCTGAAATAGATGAGACCTGTTACACCTATTCTGATTTATCTGGCTCCTTTGCTAATTTGCCAGCCTGAAATCTTTGGCACCATTTCAGACCATGTCTCTGGTGGAGCTGGGCCTT
>VWZT01015356.1:116086-135257 GCA_013397055.1 Pachycephala philippinensis
GCCCTTTGCAACTGCAACATCAGAAACTCCAGTACGCAGAAAGGACGTAAACCGGCAAAATCTGATGTTTTAAACATTTGCCATTACAAAAAAAGGTTAAAAGGCTTTCTGAAAATGACACCGTATGCAAGGCAAGAGGGAGATCAGACAATGTCTGTCCAGAGCCCAGATCTTTGTCTGGCATGTCTCTGTGGTACTGTAGTGCGGCCAGGAATTACCTGTAATAACAGGCTTTGAAGCAATAGGTATTTTATTCCTTGGGGGAAGCAGCTCTGAATCTCTCTGAGTCTAGCACAGCAAACAGATATTTTTCCAGGTCTCCCAGCCAGAGTCAGAATGCAGTGTATCCATCCCAAATGGAGACTTTTTTTTTTTGATAGTTTCTCAGAATGTACTTGGAACACAGCTCTTCTAATATTTGGTTTCGCCTTTTTTTTTTATTTTGGTAATAACTTCTAATCAAACACATGAAGAAGGCAAGTAAAACTGTCTATTGCATACAAATCAATCACCTCTAAAGATCCAAAGATATTTAGAATACAAGGTATTTTTTAATTTGGGGTACTACCTTACAAAACAAATCCCAAGATGCTAATGCATCAGACATGGTGTCAGACACATCACATCGTTATCATGGGAGCCATTGTTAGCAAGTTGAAATCACGTATCACTTTTCAGTTTAAAAGGGGGGAGTATCAAATGAACAGCCAGAAACAAAACTTGTCACTTTTGCCCAGAAAGCCATTGTTCTTTGCTCACTAAATAAAACTAGGTGATTAGCTTTCAAAGGGATGGGCTTCCACAGCATTAAAAAATCAAACACTATCTAGTTCCTTCAATGCCATAAAATCACTGTACAGACTGAAAAGAGGAGTCTGCTATAACTTCTTTCTGTCACAAGATAATAATACGTTTTCTAACTTCAAGGACTAGGAATGTGAAGGAACTTTAGCTGTTTCTTTCTCAGGTATGTGCCTCAGTGCAGACACTTTTGCAGAATGTCAGTTTTAGTGCTTTTGTGGCATCTTGTTGCTTTTATCAAGCAAGATGTTCATGGTTCTGTGGACCACTTGTGTTCAACAACAGTTACTACAGTCAGATGGTGGAAAGGTTTATAAGCAGCATTTTGATCAGGAATAACATGTCTGTTTTTCAGGACAGAACCTGAGCAGATGGTACCTCTTAGATTGTTTCATGTACCCCCTCCTTCAGAAAGGTCTTTTTCGACATTGCTTAGAAGCAAAATTTCATAATCAACTGTGTGTAAATTGATGTACTCTGAAAAGGTGTGTATATGTATTGCATAATGCACAGCATATTAGGGACACCGACAGTGCAAGGATCCTGTTATAAGCAACTTGTTTTCTTCAGGAGTTTAGAAACAGTAACTTCTAGAACTAGCTCTAATTCTGTTGCCTAATAAAGACACGTCAGGAAAATGTGTTTTTTATCCAGTCCACCACGTCATTATTTCATACCTACAAAATTTCACAACTCCATCACTTAGTAGTGGTGCAGCACAGCTTTTGTGTATGGGAAAGAGAAGGCTTAGAGTGAATTGGTAGCTAGGAAGGACCTAATGTGGAGGTGCAGGAACCTGTGTCACCTCAGGCTGTTGAAAGTCCTTTGCTTTTGTTAGCAAGTTTACACTTGTGGGTTACAGTGACAAATGAGTCAGCTGTATTTTACTTTAAATCACGCTCAGGAACAGTGACATATCCAGCAGTTGTGACCTGACTGCAGGCACTAATTTATCTGTCATACAGAGTCCCACAATCCCAGAATAAATTAGCTTGGAGAAGACCTCTGAGATCATTGAACCCAATCTTTGAACACTGCCACATCAACTAGACCAAGACACTGAGTGCTACGTCCAGTTTTTTATTAAACACCTCCAGGGACAGTGACTCCCCCACGTCCCTGGGCAGCCCATTACAATGCTTAATCACCCCTTCTGTGAAAAAATTCCTCCTCACGTTCAACCTGAATCTCCCCTGGCACAGGTTGAGACTGTGTCCTCTCATCCTGTCTCTTGCTACCAGGAGAAGAGCCTGACCCCCACCTGGCTACAGCCTCTTCCAGACAGTTGTAGAGAGTGATAAGGTCACCCTCAACCCTGTTTTTCTCCAGGGCAAACACTCTGCTCTATCAGTTTTTCCTCATTGGATTTGCCCTCTAGACTTACCTCTTTTTACCTTCAGCAAAGAGATGTATCTTCTGGCTCAAAATCAAGGATACAAAACCAGAAATAAGTAATTTTTAGTCAGGAACAGAGACTGATTACAGCAGTGGCAAAAATTATTATAGTTCGGCACCTGCAGAAGACAAAATAAAAATAATCTGATAACCTGTGTGTTCTGTGTGCTTGCAGAGGGTGAGAAAGAAGTTGCTGCCTTTATCTCTGGTAAATAGATGCACAAGCGCCACAGATAATCTCTGTGCTTACATCAGACTGTCAAATCTCTAGATCTCTGTGATTAAAAGGGCAGTCTATGGTCCAAAAATATTACTTTTATATTGAGACTGTGCAAGAGGCACAGGAAAATGTTCTGTGGTTCTTGTCATTCCTGATATCAAGCCAAATGGTCTGTTGGTGCCTTCCTAGTCAAAAAAATACTACTCCATGGAGTGTTATTATGGTAATTTTAAGACGTAGGAGATAGGACACAAACACAAAACAACCTTTGCAAGTTCTCCCAGAAAGACTAAAATATAGCGAGAATCTAAACACGACAGATTCAGAGCTAAGAGATTAACAGATTAACCCTCTTCTCGTTAGCTGTGATGGATAACTCCTGTCCTTTACCTTTGTGAAATCTGCATCCCAAAGGCTCCTGTGAAGCAAATGAACCCAGGTACAGTTGTACAGGGGAATGCAGCTTATATTCCCATAACAGCCTCGGAAATTCCATTATGTTTATAGTCAGTGGAATAGTTTCCTAAATTCACTTTGGAACTATGTTTCAATCTGTTTGTTTATTTGATGTCTGGACAAGAGCTTTGATATAAGTATTTGTTTTATTTAGCACCTGCACTGAAACATTAGTTATGTTGCACTGAAGTGTTCCACATGTTTCTCTTATCTCAGACTAGTTAAGCAAGAGCATTCACACATTTCCCTAATCCCAGGCATCATAAATCCTTTACAAGATTTCTGTTTCATTGTTCTTCTCTCAGGGGCTTAGCAAAAACAGTCAGCATGCACAATCCTTCTCTCCCAAGAGTCCACATGGCTTACAATAAACCTCATTTTTGTCTTGTTCTGGAGGGTTTTGTAGTGTTGCAGATTATGAAGCTGGGGAGATGTGGTAGAGAAGAACTGAAGTTTTCTCCCAAATGGGAGCAAGGACTGGTAGCAGTCTCTTGCCCAAGAGCCCATACTGCAGTATTATTACATACAGAAGTAGCTTTCTGCATTTTTGAAGACTGTAACTCAGCTGCATCAGTTGAAACTATTGTCACAGCAAGAATTTTAATTAGTTTTATAACAACAGTTAACATTAATAGAACAGTGTTTATTTAACAAAATAAAAACTGTGGCCAAAGTTCCTTATTTCTTAACTGAGCAAGCCTTTCGGGTGTGACTGTGTGCATTTAGAGAGTTCCACCTGCTTACCATGTCTACAACATTCCTTCCACTGGGTTTTAACAGTGAAATATGCCAATAGAAAAATGCAAGAGTAAAAGTGACTAGTCAGCAAGACTTTTATTCAGTAGCTTGCTTCTATGTGTAAGTAAATATGTTTAGAAGGAACTCCACCAGTAAGAGAATTGTCCTGGTGTCCTCCCACTTACTGAGAAAGCACCGTTTCTGTGTTCCACTCTAACATAAATTCCTGTAATAGTGTTTAGGTACTTTTGTGCATTGATGTTCTTCTAACTTTTTAAGGCTGAGACATGTAAGCATGTCCAGTAAAAAAATAACCTAGATTTTTTTTTCACAAATATTTGCTTCTTAGGGGCACTTGTACATCACTAGAAGGCATGGGCTTTTTCTTCAAGATTTCCCAAAGGCTGCTATCACTTTTTCCCTTTTGACCTGGCAAAATCTTTAAACCAAAAACCTGCTGATAAAATGTGAGTTTTGATGAAGTCAGTGAGACTTTAAATAGTAATTTCATTATAGTCAAGCCTTTGATTTACTGGTCTAGGCAGCCACTCAGCCATGTTCAGGCTCATATAGGCTGGTGTCATATTAATCATTTTATGGATCAGATAGTTTTACCTTTGTAAACTACATTAGCACAAGAACTCATACCACCTAAAGGCACTCCATCTTCAGAAAATGCTTTTGTGAAGGTGGTAAAAAAGGCGGAAGCTCAGCTTCCTCTAAGAGCTATGACCTCTTACTGCTACACTGTACCTGCTGGTCTTGCCTTCTCTATGCCTGTGTCTGCCTGAGCATTTAGAAATTCAGCTTACTTCACATTTAAAGTTTTGATGAAGTGCCTCCTATAGGTCATCTTAAAACATCCTTTTTTGTTGCTTAATGCAGCAAATAAACTAGCTCCAAACCATACCTGCTTCCAAAGCAGTGATGCCAATGTTTAGCAGTAAAATAAGGCAGCTGTACAATTTCTAAAGCACGCACTGATGGTGCCTTTAGCTAAACGGAAAGGAAAATTTCTTAATGCCTTGAATAGTTCTACTAAATAAAGACACTTTAATAGTTAAACAGTTTTGCAAAGCTTCTGTGGCAGTCAGTGACCAATATCTATGAAACATCTTCTGTACAAGTATCAGGAAGCACGGGTATGTCCTGTTGGTCTCCTTGTCTTACAAGCAGCAATAGTTGCCTTAAAGTGAACCTTTTGAAGTTAACTAGAGCAAGCACCTATGGTACAGCATCAATGCAGGCCTGTAGTGATACTCAAACAACAGTTATTCTGGCATTTTACAGTGGTGTGGGGAAAAGTAGCTGATCCATGCACACAGATTCTATAGAAATAATACAGCACAACGTACAACGTAAAACAAATGTTTTTGCACAGGAATTATTTTTGTGCCAATTTCCACCTAAACCATCCCTGTATATAACCTTCCCTGCTATGCAAAGATTCATAAAGTGTCCATCTATGCCACCTGATTCTTTTGACTATGGCTTGTTGTACCCAAGGCAGATGCAAGATGACTCAGAGAAATGTGGACAATTTTTGAGTCTCCCTCGAAACACTCGAGTTTTCTCTCCTGTTCTATACTTTTGAGGCAAGGAAATTCAACAGATAGGAACAGCTAATTAAGGCTTAAATTAACCTGCTTGTTATTCTTTCTCTATGAGTGGATTGGTCTATTGAGAGTTGACTTCTTTCATCCCTGTGCTGACAGTGCTGGCAAAGCATTTACAGATGCAAAAAACACAGCGTTAGTCTCCTGTCTTTCTTTTTAATTTTTTAGTTTGACATTGACAGTGGGGAGCTGACAGATAATGCAGAACAGTAATTCTCTCAAAGTAGATCTTCAGATAATGGCATAAGGGTGGAGGCAGGGACACACCCTTCATTTTTCCCCCTTCGTTGTATATTGTTAAAAATAACCAACATTTGCAATGCAGACTGGGAGTTTAAAAGGTATTTGTCATAATAAACACAGATGTGGCAGGGCTTTTTCACCCTTATGCTCTGCCTGCAGGAACTTGCATAGGATTTGCAAGTGATGGAGGTTTTTTTCTTCCTTTAAACTTCAAAACAGAGGCAAATACCCATGTGTCACTTGGCCTATTTAACTGTTTCAGAGCTTCACCTCATATTGAAGGTATGGAAGAGAGATTTCTGCTGTATGGGGTCTTAGGCAAAACCTGAGTTTAGGAAGTCTGGAGAATATATTTGCCGGTAAATCACAGGTAACCAGAAAGGAAGAAAATTTTTGGTCCATGAGCTTGCTGTTCAGTTCTGGCACTTTGAAAAGTGTAATGTTGGTAATCAGTCAGTGCCAGCAATGCTGAAGTTTAAAGCAATCTGTCCTAGCTGATCCGTGTAACATGTATATACTTCCTAACTAGCACTGGCTTCTAGAAGGTCCTCTTCTAGTACCTGTCCCCTTGGGTTGAATGCTCCTGCCTCACTGATGCTTACAAAGTATGGGGAATATCTGAGTGTTTAAGAGTCACTCGTGTTCTTCTTTAACTAGCACCTTCTGCTTCTCCCTCTGGCAAATTTCCAGTGGTTTCTACAAGAATCTTCTTTTCCTGAGCTGCATGTGTTTTCACTAATTCTTCATGGATGTTCTGATCTGCAAAACAACTTCACAGAAGTAGCCATTTTCTGGTAACGATAGAAAGACATACAGGGAAAAGGAGAATGAGATAATGGTAACTATGATGTTCCAGGGAGCTTTCCCTTCTTGTCCTTTGGAGCAGTCTCATCTCAGAATTTTGCTCTCAAGGTTACTACTGTGCTATGTGTTATTTTGCTCATAAAGTTGCCCTCCCCGTAAAACCAAGATATCTTCTCAATTTAATGGAATGGTGAACTTCACAGAGTGCTGGTCTATTATGTACAGTAATGTTACTACCTTCTTTGCGTCTTCATCTTGCTCCCCATTAATTTCACAGGATGCCATGCTCTGCAACAGGGCAAGAAAAAAGTAATACTTTTGTTTCTGGAGAAATGGGGTTCTGTTGATGCATTATTTTTCAAGGCTTGCTCTCTTTCAGCTTCAGTATTTAAGACATGGCACATGTTCCTTTTGTTACCCTTTCTTCTTTGTTGCTGTTATGTGGAGATTATTATTCAGTTATAACAGCTCAGAAAACTATTAATTTGATACGTATAAAAAAGTCTAAACATATTCTAAAGTCAACTTCACCTAGTTAGAGGTAATTCTTTTCAAGTGTAAAGCACTTATTTTGAAACTTCCTAACAGCTATGAAATAATATTGTCTGCATCCAAGAGGTATGGTAACAAATTAAACTAACGTGGGAGGTTCCATACAAAAAAACCCGAAAAGTTGATTTCAATGCAGACTGGGAATGGAATATTCTGTGAAACAGGTTGCTACGGGATAATCTAAACTAAAATTTTAAAAATTTAAACAAACTTGAAAAACAGGTGGACAAACGTGTATGAGAAATCCACCAAGGTATATAAAATACAAAGGTAGTACCTTTGACTCAGAAATTACCTTAAAAATTCATGGGATATGGAATAATTATTTAGGGGATATATCACAACATGTCTGTTCTTGTAATTCATTCCTTTCCCAGAATTTGTGTTTGGTCATTATCAGATGCAATGATGGGTGGATATTTTTATGTGGTCCAAGATTGCTACTCCCATGTGTCTGTTCAGCAGCAAATGAACAGGAGTCGGGAGAGCTATGAGTCTTCATGAGTATCAACAGTATCAGTGTTCCCTAGTAGATGAGTATCTGTCTTGAGTATCAACAAAATACTGTCACAGTTTCTCACTGCCATCTGCTTGGAGCTTTTGCTCTCATTCAATAGCCAGCAATATGTTTTTAAGATAAGAATCAAATATATCTCAGGTTCATGGACCTGAAGGTCTCTTTAAAATGTTTCCTACCGAACTGATGTTGAAAGTCTGTAAATCCCCAAATTTCAAGCTTTCTCCCCCAGAAGAACAAAAAAGGACTGCTGCAGTTCTGCATGATGATCCATATGATGACTAGATCTTTTCCCACTAAAATGGACTGTCACCACAGAGCCACTGCTCCTTAGGTCATTAGCAATTCCATGTCTGCGTGCAGCTGACACGGGTGGACATTTCTGACCACTCATGGAAACTAGGCTGATCTACTTCCCTCTCACAAAATTTCAGTCATTTCCAGGAAGCTCACAGCAATGTCCCAGCTCTAGTTACTGGAGAAAGGGCATAGATACAGAAATCAGGTCCTACATTTCATTTTCACTGTTAGTCTGACAGAAATCTCTCTTTCCTGATCTCAGAGCAGGACATCATTGCTGTTACAGAAGAATTACACTTCAGAAAAGATCTCACCAGATTTGACAAGAATTGTATTTCAGTTTGTTCTTCGAATATGAAAGATCGTAATTCCTACACTAACAGTGTGGTTTTGATTTTGTTACTTAGACAACTAAGGTACAGCAGATGCCTTTATTAAAAGAAAATACCTAGAGAAACTCAAAAGGTTTCCTGTAGTCTGAGAATAAAGAAAGTCTTTGCAGTCTTGGCAAAATAGACCTTTGACACTCTGTTCTGATCTCCTTGTAATCCTCTCGAAATTTTTGATGTTTATCAGTACACCAGAGAGTGCTGTGCTAAGAAAAACTGTGTCTGGTTCTCCTTCACAGAGGCTGAGGATGGGGTCAGAAAACATGAGGATGATCAAGTATGGCTCGTTCCAGTTCTTGGTGGTGTACTCTGCTAAGGCTGATGCTGGCATGCCCCTTATGAGCGCTTAAAGCACTGAGTGTAACCCAGGTAAGAAATCTGCCTACATCGATCAGCCTGCCTGTAAAATTCTTCCCATGTGACCCACACCCAGCTAAGCCGTCCCTGCCATGGGCTCAGCAACCTCAGTCAGGACAGAGCTCACACAGCAGAGGTGGGGTCAGAATCCTACGTCCTGGTGCACCCAGGGTTTCACAGCATTTAGGACTGGTCTCCTGTGTGGCTGACTCTCCAATTGTCTGCATGGCTGGTTTTATTTTTCTGCTTTATTCCTCCATATCTTGAATGCAGGTGCATGGTGTTTAAGCTCACGACTGCCTTTGCAGAAAAGACCTCTTGCTGGCAGCACTAGCACTTTCCAAGAGAACTGCTACTTTATGATATGCAACACAAACCCTTACAATGAAATGGATTTGGAAACATGTTAACATTTCATCACAGAGGTCTAAAATGTAAAGTTACTTTCATTACTACAACTGTAATATTATATACTAGCACAAGAACATGAGGGAATCACAGAGTCTACATTAATGTAATCAGCACTTCTTTGTTAACAAATGGTTTTGAATGTGCATAGGATTGCTTCGGGTAATTTTGTTCTAAGTTAAGGTCTAATGTTTGTTAGAAATGGGTTTAATAGGCTCTTTTTTAAACCTAAATATTTTGCTATATTGCTACAGCTTTTATTTTTATTGGCATTCAAATGTTTTGTTTACATTACTTGGTATACAAAGGAAATATTGGGGGGGTTACTGTGTTTATTGTTTACTTGGAAAAAAAGTGGCTTTTTGCTTGCCTGGAGTTGGCTTTGGAAACTTTAAATAGTGTAGAACTAGAAGTTACAGTGGTAAGAATGAAGGTACTGCGTTCCATGGATGTCTGCACTCTGCAGGCTGTGTTGGTAGGTGGCAGAAATTACCATG
Source organism: Pachycephala philippinensis (assembly GCA_013397055.1). Taxonomy (NCBI): domain Eukaryota; kingdom Metazoa; phylum Chordata; class Aves; order Passeriformes; genus Pachycephala; species Pachycephala philippinensis. The sequence goes on from VWZT01015356.1 coordinate 125,380, forward strand.
AAGAGGCATAGAGGACTCAAAGGGCTGTTTTAGCTTCATTTTATGCCAGAAGAATTGTAAGAATCTCACATGCAACAAGTCTGTTCCTCTTTGAAACAGGTGTTTGCTCTACTCTTTCCCTGATCTCTGCACTTTACCATTGAAACCATGCCGCAGGTTATGCATTCACAACATATGAAACATACTGTGCTACCTCACTCTCATCTAGGAGAAATTGCTATTATCAGATGTTGGCAACTTGCAGAACTTTATATTATAAGTAAGTTTCATCAATAATGGGAGTAATATTAATCTGCTTAATTTCTAAAGAACTCTTCGGGGGAGATTTTTTTTCCCCAGAGCTTTAATAATGTATCTGCATTACCATGTGAAAGCTGCAGTACTCGAATTGGGGGACCAGGATTATTGAATGCCTACTGTGTCTGGAAATTATTCTTTCTAACTTTCCATTGTCTGTAATGGCCATATGTTAAGCCTGACCCATTAGACTTTATTCTTTGTTTTGGAAAAGGCTCCCCAGTGAAGTGAGTCACTGTCCCTGGTATGCATCAGCAGACACATCAGTTTGATCTCCAACCCAAGGAGCCAGCAGCCTTGCTGCTGTGGTCAGGAGAGGTGAGTGGGTGTGAGTGCAAACCACCAGGAGCAGGGCTGAGATTGCCCATTTCACACGAGCTTTCTTACGGTACTGCGGGTGGTCACAGGGAGAGAGGGTGCATGCCCGATGGGACTTTTGCCCTAAGCCCTGGCACTCCCAATTCCTTCTGCTGCCATCACAGACAGTAATGTATCCCTGTGCAGGGCCTGATGCGGGAGCCCTCTAAGCCCTGCTGACGCAGATGGCCAGCTCCAGTGACAGATCTCCAGATAGCGCAGCGCTGCAAGTGAGCAGGTGCTGCCTAAAGCCAAGGACACATAAAAGGAAAGAAAGTTTATCCTGTCAGAAGCCCTCTCATTAATCATCTTCAAATGCCATACAGATCAGATATATTTCTCCCCATTAACAAGCTTATACAAGCAGGCTTGTTTGGCTGTAGCCGGCACTGAGTGCAAGCCACTAGGAACCCACTGTAGAGTGTTTAATTTTTTAAGTTTTCTCCTTTCCAAGGGTGTTGAAAGGTCCCATTTGCGGGTAACACTGCCTGCATTGTTCACCCTCCAGAAAGCCCTGCGTCTATCAGCCTCCAGAGAGCTTGTTTTGTTCCTCCCCCCTCCATCCTGCCCTCTGTGGTCACCTGCAACAGAGGACAGCAAACAGCAGCCTAAACTCGCCTACCTTCCTTTCTTACCTTCACAAAATAACTTGTCACAGCCATGAGAAAGGTTTCTATTTAAAAACAAAGAGCTGTGACCGCAGAACTGTGACTAATATTGGAATTTAGCAAGAAGTCAGCTCTTGTTTCAAGAGGTTGTGTTGCAAGTTTGGGAACATTTGCTACTAAAGCTCTTGATGAATGACTCCAGGAAGAGGGGTTAGTTTTTCTGATTTCTTCTTCTCTTTCAGTGCCTGTTTTGCACAGATGATAATGAGGAGTGTCAGGCAAGCATGTAGCAAACTGTTTTCTCTCTCTTGACAGAGAAAAGCTATCATTATGTCAGTCTGACACTGAGAACCTGCTGCACTTGGACAATAAATAGATCTAGGGAGAAAAGCATTTAAAAAAAAAGGACCAAGCATTATAAATTACTTTTCTTTTTTAAGTCTGAATTCAGGACAACTCATAGGTGTCTGTTTTTCATCCTATGGTGTTCAATTTTTTCTGCCTCCACCATTTACAGTTTAATTCACATTGAAATATATTTTAAATGAAAAGCTTTGAAGGAGTCTCTGAGATTTTTTTTTGGCTTTTGAATTCTTATATTCACGAAAACATTGACAGTATAAAAACAGCTTACAGACTCTGAATTCAGACAGATGTGTCTGCCCAGATCCAAATCAGGTATAGACAAAGGGATCTCCTCAGGTTCTCAATACCAACACATCTCCTTTGCTGTCTCTGCTGCTACCTCTGAGTTTGCCAAGCTGAATAGCAGTGTCTCCCATAGAAGCTGAAATGCAAACGTATTTCCTTCAGTTTTTCTGGGAAAGAACCCCTTTTATTTTGGGGCTGAATTTTTTACTAGTTTCTGTTACAAGGAGCAGTGGCTTTTTAATTTTATTTTTTCCCTTGCATCTTGCAATCTCCTTTTCTATCTCATTTCTGCAAACAGAAGATGTGAGTACTGCACTTCACACTGAGCTGTATAGTTTTGGCCAACAGATTGTGCAATGACCATTGCAGCTACTGAAGACAAAAGTTATAACGAATTCCCTCTTCTCTTTTTCAAGCTCTGGGCTGCTTGTATCCCAGGAGGGCATAAGGATGCTTTTTTTCCTGAAGGAAATCCTCATCAGCCTATCCTTCCCTCTGCTCTGTTCCTCCCTGTTAGCCAAGGGATAATTGCTGCAGGGTGGAAAGACACTTTCAGCCTTTCCTGTTCTGCTCTTCTGCACACTGTTTTAGCTGGCATGTCCTTGTTCTGTTTTGCTTACAGATGTGCTGATTCCCTGGAAATTGTGTTGAAGGCATCAAGCTACACTAGGAGATCAGCTTTCCTCTGTTTCAAAGCCTTGTGTACTCTAATCTTGTTAATGATGACAGACGTACCCTTTCAAGCAGGCCTAGTGTCCACACTTCAGTTACTAATCATGAAAGAGGATCTTGTACAAGAATTTACCAAATTAACACTTATTTCATCTGGTTCACAATTCCCAGGTTGACTTTGTTGGAGTTCTGGTTTCAGCATTAAGACGAAATCAAAAATACTCAGTCTGCAGTGCATCTCAAAATGTACTTAGCAGAAAGTGCAGATGATTGCTTCACCACTCCCACCATTCACCTCAGTGTTTATTATTGTAGCAGGCTGCTCAAAGACACAGACCCTGCTGTGCTGAGATGGCCAGCATCCTGCTGCCTTCAGACCAAGGGTGGCCAGCTCTGGGACATAGTTCAGTGATAGAGGCTGGCATCACAAACCTAGCCCCAGTGTATACAGGGCATACACGTTGACTTTACTGGCAAACTCACTTGTCCTGTTAGCTTTTATACAACATAAACTTTATAAACCAGAGCTCAGCCATACTAACAACCCATTCCACTTTTTTCCCCTTGAAGAGAGGTAATTCCTCTAGTTAGAGGGATATCAACCCTTGCTCTGACCTGATTTTCCCTTATCTCTTCTTCTTAGCTGTAGTAGAATGATTGCTGACCATCCTCTGTGTTACTTACAGACATTTAGATTTCATTTTGAAAGCATTTGTTTAATAAATAAGTTACTTTTTAATGTTCTGAAAAAGTATCATTACATCTGATTTGCTTTATACCCTATTAGATCTGCTCAGTAAGTATGGAACAATAAAGATCCAAAGTCACTCAGACACCAGTTCTGCTGTGATAATCTCTTTTACCTTCACCTGTTTGTTCTCACTAATCATGGCAGAAGATGCCACCCAGTACTGCCCAGATCAAGAAGTGATTATGCAAGATTTACAAGTGCTAAAGCTGACCATTTCTGATACATAAACACACACCTATTGCATCAAAGAAAGACCTGTTTTCACAGGAGTCCAAATGCTGTAAGTTTGAAGGTGCGATAGAGGAGAATGTATATATATATGGACAATATATATTACTTCCTCAGAAGTCACATCTAAGTGCAATCAACACTAACATTGGGTACATGCAAAGATTGAGGTTTGTATTTATGACCTTAAGAGACATTTAAGTTGTTGGCTGGGCACCATCATCTTTTGTCTCAGAAAACCTACAAATCAAAGGAAATTTAAATATGTTAGCACAAATTAAATGGTCAATGATTTCATAACAGACACTGCATGTTCTTATTGCTGTGTTCATCTCCTTCTCATTTTGCAGATCTGCACTACCATGGATTTCAGTGGTCTTGCACTTGACTAATGGCTTTAGAAAGAAGATTGTCAACATGCACAGTAGGTTGTACTCAGTGTACTCCATCTAAGGCAGTGCAGACAATGAAGGAATTCTACTGCCTTCAGGGGGCTTTAAATAAAGGTGTCTGTGGTCAAAAAAAAAAAAAAAAAACAAAAGTCCCAGGGCTTACTGAGCTAAAAGTTGTGTGTAAAAAAATCATTCAGTATTTTTTGTTGTAACATTATTCTTGTTGCTGATTCAGGTCACGATTTCAGGACATACAGCAATGTAATGTTGATATAGCTGTAGATGCAGGTTGTTATTTCAGGACACATAGCCATACCAAATGAGCATTTCACACAATGTCTATGTATTCACACATATAGGCTTTTAACTTCTCTCATGACTCCCTAGGAAATCTCCATTAGAGTAAAGTAGAGTACTTTTAAAAGTATATTAGTAAAACATGATTATTCATTTTTTTCAGTGCTACAGAAACCTGCAAAACCACTTGCTTACCATACTGTATGTATTCTCATTTGAGCAAAAATGCCAGGTTAGACAACTTCTCGCAGAAATACTGTATTTTTTGGAAGCAGATTCGTGCAGATGCCATGCCCTGATGCATGACCTGTCACACCAGCAGCACACCAGTGAATTCTGTGAGACAGAAACTACTCAGAAAGTGAATGGTACCATGTCAAGCTGCCAGCATCTGAACAGTACCACGCCACTCGTGTTAAGGTTACCAGTATTGAATGGTCAAGTTTTAAATTCCATGGTGGTGTTTAAAGCCCACACACTGCTCTGTCACACCAAAACACTGCAGTTGAGACTCCTTCTGTGTCGCTGACATGGTGTTGAAGCCTGCTGCCACAGCCTTGGTTTACATTTATCTTCAAAGCACAGGGTTGCTGATGTGATGCCAGCAAATCATATTTTGACACTGCAAATGGAAGTTTTGTAGGCTTATGTCTGGAAAATGCACTAGATATGGTACCATTCACATCAAGGAAATTTCTCACTGGACTCCCCACTAGAAGCATTCTCAGTGCATACCCCAGCTAAACCCTTGTATCTTTGACTGCAGTGATTTACACACACCTTCCCCTAGAGTATATAATTCTCTCTCTCCAAAATGTTCATCTTGTTAATACCAATGTAAGACTGGATGATAATTTATTTGAGTCATAGAAATAATTCATTTAGACCTTAATGTGATTTTTCTATCAAGCCATGAAATCTGATTTTTTTTCCCGTCACCATGTCCAACTGATTGAATGTGTTTTCTGTCTTTGTGATTTACACTGTACCTAATTGTAGCATGAACAGGTTAGTTTCTCAGAAATAACTAACAGGTGTACAATTATGTGCACTCACATTACTCCCATCCGAGTGATTTCACACTCCATATCCAAATGCAGCAGCTTATTTTTCTTTTTTTGGCAAGTGGTTGAAAACTAACTCAAGGTGGAATGTGCCCTGCTGGAAATCAAACTGCAAGCATGATACTTCACTGTGGTCTTAAGACAATGTTTGCTTCATTTTGTAAAGCACCATAAAAAGTTGTCAGTCAGGTGAGTTCATTATTTGTGTATCCCACAAAGCATGTTATGAAGACGGATCACTTTCTATGCAATTATTTGGAATAATATCAGTGATGAGGCTCCAGGCAATTTCCTATATTCTCTAGAAGAACACAGAGTGCACAAGATGCTAATGATGTGACATTTAGAGAATCATGAATAAGAGTCAATAATTTCTTTAATAGATTTTATAGAGCATCTTAGTTTAGTAGCTGGTTTTCAATTACTGTTGCTATTATACAAATTATATTATATATATTAGATATGAAAATGGAAGACTTCTGTTTACTTTTGCTCTTAGCAAAACCAGTTCCCTAAATTGAAGCAGTTTTTCCAAATAGTTAATTCCTGAAGTCCTTCTCCCAGCTACTTCTCTTTGCAGAGCTGTAGGTCAGGCCACTGCATGCTTGAGTACCAAGTAACAGAGGCAGTTTGACCTCTGAGGTGGACAAAGTTGTGACGATAAGGCCTGCAGAGATTGGAAAACTAATTATTTTAGGCAAAGGGTTTGCTTATGTTTTTACTGTTTGTGTCATATCTTTGGTTATCTCTTTTCTTTAAAACCAGTTGTCTCACCTGTGTTTCTTGATGCTGAACACTCCCTGCTGGAACAGGAACTAGAAGCCTTCTTGCCATCTTATTTTCCTAAATCATGCTAATGTCATAACCCTTTGCAATGCCTTTAAGATAAAGACTTGCATGTACGTTTGCCTAGCATTGAAGACAATTTTGTCATGTGAAAAAGCTCTTTACTCTGTTGTCCTAACCAGAATTGTACAACATGGGTTCTGGGCATTAAATTCTCCCTTACTTCAGTTGTGTCCCTGATTCTCTTCTGCTGGAAAGCTAGCTCCAAAAATTCCAGACTCTACTACCACTGGTATGTACTGATATGAGAAACACAAAATCAATGTAACTTAAAACTGTGCCTGAAACACATTACAAAAAGATACCTGATAGGCTCTACAACTTCAGAAGCTGTTAGAATTTATATAATTTACATTTTTTATTAAACAGATTTCCAAGTGACTGTAACGGAGAAAAAAGAGCTATTAGAAGTCATGAAGTAATTTAAGGGAGGTTAAGAATCTACAGGAGATACATGCAACTGGGTCTTCAGTTTGTCCACTGTGGGATCAGTCAGCATTTTATAACACACTGGCTGCATGTGAGATGGGCAAGAACGCCAAAACAGAACAAAATGCACAAATCAAGTGACTTCAAAAAGTCAGAGGAACTGAGGGCAAAGACCTCTTTCTAAAACCAAGAATTTGTACCATTCTTTATAAAGGCTACAGTTCCTGTATATAATGAATAATTCTGCACACTTCACTCTTCCAGGTTTCATAAAGAACAAAGAGGAGCCAAAATACTGTGAGACCTTCAAGAACAAGCTCAAATTGTGTGGCTGCCCTCCAGAGGTTTTTCTCTGTTTCGTTTTGCAATAATTGATAATAGTAGGCCTTACAAAAAGGCCAAGTGCCTGATGCATCTGTCCAGTATTTGCACATTGTTCAGGAAGGGTTTTCCAAACAAGATGCTCTAGTATGATCCCTGGAATGAGTTTCCCCTTTTGAGTGCTGCAGGTCTCCTTTAGAGAACAAATCCCTTCAAACCACTGATCTGCTTTTCACATTGACCAAGGGAGTGCGGGCTGGGCACTGCTCCAGCCAGGGCTGGTTTAGGCAAGCTGGCCAGGTGGGCTGCATTGGGACAGCCACACCTGAAAGGAGGTGTTACAAGGCAGCTGGATAGCTACCACAATGAAAAAAATCCTAATATTTCTTTCAGGTAAGTAATCTGGTAACCTACTCTCCATGAAAATCCTTGTTTTCTTCAAGACAGTCAGAGACCCTTCTGTGGACCAGCAAGTACAGTATTCCTTTCCCCTTTCTTCCCTCAGGTCTTCACTCAGCACTAATGCAAAGCTGAATTTTCAGGCTGTGACAGTCTGGACATCAAGGCCTGGGAAGGGCTGTTTGTCCTGTTGTTATCCCGGTATTCTCCAGAGTCTGGTCAGATTTCAGGCAGAGCCAGGTATCTGCAGCAAGGAGATTTAAATGACTTTCAGCCAGTCACAAAGAGACAAGCAATTTTCGTCTCTCAAAGAGGATAATGTGGGGAACTGTAACTTTTTAATGCACCTTGTGAAACACATTTGGAACCATTTATGTTATCCCAGCTCCCATGTTATGTGCTTCTGGCTAACAGAACCTCCAGTACAATGGTAAGGGCACGCCTGCTGGACTTCCTTGCAAGCTGGTGTACCAAGAGTTGACGTGACTAAAAAATATCCACTGTAGGAGTATGGAACAATAATGAATGCCATCAACAGTCCTGAATGTAGACAGAAGTCTACAGGGAAAGTGGAAAAGCTTTGTGTAGCTGGTTGTCCTGTGTTTGTCTACAATTCAGGGCTGAAAAGAGTCATCTCATTTTGGAGAGCTCTTGGCAAGGGAACCAGAGGGTGACATGTGCGTGGGGTAAAATACATGAAAACAAATTAATGTAAGGCCCAGAATGTGGCCACTAAAAAAGCAAAAGCATGGGGAAAGCTGCTCAGGTTAGAATGCAAGTTTATGAAGCTGGCCAGTGCATAAAGTCCTCAGAAAGCATCCCTAGGGCTGCATTCACACTCTCAGTTTCCAACAACAACCAGTGGCAGGAGAAAGATGCACAAACTTAAAGACAGAAGGTTTAGATTAGATATTAGGAAGAAATCCTTTACTGTGATGGTGGTGAGGTACTGGAACAGATTGCCCAGAGTTGTGGATGCCCTATTCAAGGCCAGGTTGCTCTCACCAACCTGGTCTAGTAGGAGGTGCTCCTGCCCATGGCAGGGGGTTGAAATTGGATGGCCTCTAAGGTCCCTTCCAACCCAAGCCATTCTGTGATACTATAATTCTATGAAACTCCAGTGGACCCCAGTTCTTTGCAAGAAGTTGCCAATGCCAGAAATCAGTGACGAGAACTCAGAAATGGCCTAATGCAGTTAAGCCTCCCTGAGGAGAAGGAGGAAGTAGATGGCTTTTATCCCTTACAAACTTGTCTTCTCTGATTACACAAGAGCACTGTTCTCCCAGAGGAATTTCTCCCTGGAGAAACACTGCAGAGAATGGACTGTCACCCTGAAATAGGATGAGCCGTGTATTAAGTTAAACTTGGGAACTGGTAGGCAAGCCTAAAAGCACCAGAAACACTGCTCTGAAACAAGTTACAGACACTGTAAGGTAAGCAGGAAGTTTTGGGATGTACAATGATGTTTTTCAGTCATAGACACTCTGAACTGGATATGCCTGTTAACAACTGGAGACTGCGACATTTGTTATAATATGGAACAAAGTACCCACAGTTGTTTGTACAAGTTGTGAATTCATGGAGTCTCTGTGGCAGAGAAGTGGACCCTAATAATTGGGCAGAACACAACACAGGTCACAGTGGAGTGCAGAGCTGTGCTGAGATGGTCCAACTGTCACATCATTTAGTGTGATAAAGGAGATTTCAGACTTTCATGCACAGAAACAAGAAGAAGGGAGAGATACACGTTATCCTACTGCAGCCCTCACAGTCACATTAGAAGGACTGGAATCAGAGGAGATGAATGAATACATTTCCCATTAAAGGACAAATGCTAAGGAAGAAGGCAAACACCAAATACTCTAACATATTTTTTGTCAGTCAGGCATACATCCATCAGTGCTTGTTCAACTACTTACTTGGGAAAAAATATTTACCCAGGCCACCCTTGGTGTCCAAAGGATAGTGTTAAGGTGGGTAGTCTCTGTGTTGATATGAAAGGTCTGAAAAAGTGATACTTTGGTCTGATAGGAAAAAAAGTGGTAAATAAGGACAAGTGAAGGCCTGAGTCTTTTTTTAAGAAAGATTTTTTGCTTCTGAACTAAGGTGGATACTGGGCATCTGTAGGGGGTTCAGTTTGTTTCCTGGCCAGTGCACCAATTAATGTGGTGGTTTAGTTTGCATCTTTTACTTTTTTGTGAGATAAGAATTAGAAGAAGGGCAAAGCAGGCTCAAAACTTTAAAGAATATGAAGAAGTTTATTACTAACAGAATTAAAGGTAATAAAAGAATGATAATGATAAAAATTAAAGCAAACTGCCCCTTTCCCTCTAGCACCTCCCCCACTTATTTATTGTCCCCCAACTCGCACAAAGGATAACACACATGATTTTAGGTCAGAATTGCAGTTCTTAAGTCTCTTCCATATTTGAAAGAAAAAGAGGTTCTTCCTGCTGAAGTGTGGTTCTCCAAACTGTCACTAGCAAACAGACCTGCCCGGAAATCTGCTGCCGTGAAATATATTTCTCTCATGAATTCTGCAGTCTTCCCACAACTGCTATCATGA
>VWZT01015357.1:0-58599 GCA_013397055.1 Pachycephala philippinensis
CTGCGATTGGCCAGCCCGGGGAGAGGTGGGCGGGGAAAGGGGCGGGGCCTGAGCGGCGCTGAGGGCGGAGCGGGGCCGTGAGGGGCCGGGCATCCCGGAGTTATTGACAGGGGAAAAGGCTTTTCACATCCTGTCCCGTGTAAATCGAACATTGCCAGGTCCACGCTAAACCGTGTCAGCAAGTGCCACAGCTACACATATTTGAAATGCCTCCGGGGGTGGTGACTCCACCACTACCCTGGGCAGCTTGTTCCAGTGCTTGACAGCCCTTTTGGTGGATCAATTTCCAGTCTGAACCTCACCAGAGCAACCTGAGCATGTTTCCTCTTGTTCTGCCGCTTAACATTTTAGTCACTTCTCCCCAGTAATAAGAACAGCTCAGGTCAGTCGAGTGCCTCTCCTCGGGCACTTGGCTTTTACACTCCACACAAAGATGCAGCAGCTTAACAAATGAGTTCACTCCGTTATCACTGCACTATTGGTGAATACTGTGAATCATAAAATAGTTTGGGTTGAAAGGGACCCTTAAAACCATCTCGTGTCAGCCCTCCCCTGCTGTGGACAGGGACACCTTCACCAGACCAGGTTTCTCAAAGCCCCATCCAACCTGGCCTTGAACCCTTCCAGGGATGGGGCAGCCACAACCTCTCTGAGCAGCCTGTGCCAGTGTTTTACCACCCTCACTGTGAAAAACCTCTTTCTTATGTTTAGTGTGAGTGAATGCATCAGGTGAATGTTTTGGTTGTGTTTTGGTTTGTTATAATCTTGGTTTGAAATCTACATGGCAAGTTAAGCTAAGTGACTGTGCCGTGTGTTTAGTTACTTTCCAGATAGGCTAAGCCAATGATCTCCAGAGATGGTGTAGACCCTTGCACAACACATTTAATCCCTTTACAAGTGTCACGGTTTTCTTGCAAGCTTGCTGTTGTATGGTTTCAATGCTGGACAATTTACAAAGATTAAAAGAAAATGGTTTTTTTTGTGTGGACAGCTGGGCTACATGTTATCATCAGGCAATTTTGACAGCAATTCACGTGAAACTTGGCTCTTTTCTGTTTGTTTTTAAACCCAAAAAGTTATCACTCAAAAAGTTATTTAGCACATCCCAAACATTTTAAGGACCAAATGCTATCCATTTTTGTTCCAATAGCACCACTCAGTGTTCAGTTCTGGTAAGCGACACTTTCCTACACCTGGCTCTGTTGGCAGCAATGCTGAAACGGTTTAAATAAAATAAGGAAGAAACTTTGTTCATCTTAGCTGGATGTCAAAAGCCAAACACCTTTTTCTTGTTTTAGAATTAAGCCACTTAAATCAATATTCAGTAATAAATCATTGTTATAAAACCATTTATTGTGCTTAGCTGTGTCATTAAGAGCACGTGCACTGTCTTGCTGTGCATGTAGCTAATATATAGACTTCACAGCAAGTTTCCATAATTCTGTAGCCTTATGCACTGTCTGTACTTGGTTACAAATACATTCTGATGCAGAGAGAAGTATTTGTACTAAAATATAATTGTGTGCAGAAATACCTCTAAGCATCTCTTAGCAGGATTTTGCTGTATCCTTGTCACCTGGAAGGATTTAATTTCTGATTACATAGTATTTCCTGAAAACAAACAAGAAGAGCTCCCTATCAACATGTTTGAAAATTGAACATCTTCCCTGCAGGAAAGGTTACAGGCCTATTCAGCTCAGCTCAGTTTCCTTTTGAGCAGATAAAATCTGTGTTTACTCCTAACAGTTGTTTGCTTTATTAAATGGTGTGAAGAAAAGCTGTGCTTGTGAAAGAATTGATCTGTGTTTTGTGTGTCAAGTTATGCCAGAATACAAATTGACCAGAATTAAAGGTCTATGTGATTTATTGAAAACAACAGTATTAACTTTTTTTTTTCTTTAATCGTTGTTAAGTGAAATTATAGCCAGCTACTTTCAGAGACTCTTCTCCTGCTGTCTGGAGTTACAGATCTTTTACCCTTTTTATCTTTTCTTTTTGTTTTTTAATGAAAGGGAACTAGATGATTGAGAAGACCCCAAATAGCACGTAGAGCTGTCTAAGCCATTAGTTTACATAAAAGGCTGGGCTGATTAGACTTTTAATTGCCTTAAGCTTGTCAGAAATGTGTGAGCTAGAGCATGTTTTAAATACTTTAAATTATAAAAGCGTTGGTATGTATCAGAAGTACAAATTATCATGTTTGGTCCAACCTAGCTAAAAGGACAAGGTCTGAACGGGTGTGAACATACATTAAATCCATGAAAGATGAATGTGATCTTATTTAGAGAAAGTGGCAGAGCAAAAAAAATACTAAAAATAAGTCATCAAATCACACGCATGTTGAATGAGAATGTTTTTAATACTTGCCTTTTCTGCCTTGGAGTGCGTCTATGTTTTTGTGGTTTTTTTTCCTGTTTTCTTTTCTTTTTCCTTTTGAAAATTGTGGGTATGCCAAATTTGATTAACAATACAGACTAAATAATACTGCACAGGAGTAAAACGTTCTCTGGGACAATTTGTCTCCTTTCATTATATTATTTCACCCTAGCATTATTCTGACACATGCTATGAATCAGTTTTCTTTGCTGTTATTAGGTTTCTGGCTATTAAAGTGATTAATTTGCTTGTTAATAATATATCTACAGTTTCTTATTCTAACCTATTCCCCAAACACTCCTCTGTTCACAGAAGAAAAGGGAATTAAGTAGTTTATGTGATGTGATTTAAGGATTGTTGTTCTGCCACTTGTGCGGATGCCTCCCATTTTGGCTGTGAATCCAGTGCGGAGTTTTCCTGTGATGCTTGTTGCTGAGAAGCAGTGAACCTGTTCATGGTACATTATTTTCTGAAGTGTAGCAATCCATTAAACAGACCTTTCAGTCTACCTTTTACAAGAAAGGGGAGCAGGATTCTTGTGTGTCATATTGGCAGTAGGTTTGCTGATAAAGTGATGAGTGGAAAGTTACCCTATGCGGGATCTGGTTAAGGACATCCAAAATGGTTATTATTGCTCATCTGGTGTTTTATAACCAAAAGATTCTGTTGGAGAAGGAGGGAAGGGGAAGAGAATAATTTGCAATGTGTCTAAGACCACCAAATGCTTGCCAATTAGTTGGGATTGAGTTATCCACATCTCCATGGTGTTTTCTACTGGTTTCTAATTTAAACTTGTACAGAGCATTCCCTTTAGAGAAATTGTATAATGAATATTTTCAAATTTAGCTGTTCCATCATGACTGACTGTGCCAGCTATTTGAAGATTTTCTCCTCTGCCTGGCTGAATTTTATTCAGCAGATGGACTTGAAAAACCACTAGAGTTCTGTATCTCTCAGAAAAAAAATATTGTCATTTCAGAAACAGTAATTTATTAAAAGAATATAGAAATTTTAAAGTATGCCTCCAAGAAATAACACTGTGTTTTTCAGAGATCTGTATTAACTCTGAATAAGCTAAAATACTTTCATCAGCAAGAAATAATTCAACTGAGAACTCTGGTGTTTATTAGTGTGAGCAGACACACCATTAACAATTCTATTGCTTCTTATATTTATCTCTTCACAGGACTGTGCACTGTGTCTACCCTTAGGCAATTTAAAAATGCTTATTTTCCAAGCTGGGGAATATTCCTCCAAGGTATCACGACCAGAACAATGAGACTGGCCCGTGTCATTGGCTAAGGAAATGTCTCTTTTAAGAACTTCTTTTAAGAACTGTTTGCCAGGGATCTGCTTGAAGAGACTTGTGATGTTCACCCACTTGCAGTGTATTGAGTGCATTGCATGTGCTGAACTGCAGAGTTCTGTCATCAGCCACAGGCACTGACACAAAAAATCATTGTGCCTGAGGCGTGGTCCTGTTTAGAACGGGTGGAAATCAGGTCACTGTCTCTCTTGGTTACTGCTCTGTTTAAACTTCAGTTTCCATGAATACTCACGCTTGAGATTTTGACATTTGCTTATTGTTAGAAATTTTTGTATGTAAAAAGCAATAGCGTGATTATCTGTAGAGAAAAAAAAAATAGCCCTAAACTCCATGACTTAAGCTGACTGTGTGGGTTGTTCAGCATAAAGTCCTGTCAATGTGAACGTACTGCTCCTGAAAGTGGAAGGCAACGTTTCAGCATGACCTCTCGTGACCCAGATCATTCTGCTTGTTCCCACTTTAGGGCTATCTATAGATAGTGCTTAGGGTTGTCTTTGCTTCCCTTTTTAGCCTTGCCTGCAGCACGATCCCTCTCCTTTCTTGTGAATCGCCCATTGGATCAATCATTGCTCCGTTATGTCACTTTCCTCCTTTTGGGTTTTGCATTCCTGTGAGGATAGTGTTAAGATAGAAACCAGTCTGTTCCCTTCATTTTCCGTGGTGCAAATATATGCTTCAGTCTTGAAGCAAAAATTATATACACAAGTAACACTGGAGACACATGTCAATCTTCAAACCTTTCCCAAATTTGTTTGTCAGAAACTGTATCCCACTGGCCCCCATCAGAAGCTTATTTGTGGTAGTTAAGGTTTAGAGATGAGGAAATTACAGAGATCAGAATATTTTGGTTCACATGAATCTGTGTTACATAAAATGAACTGTTGAGAAACAGGAACAGGAACTGATTTATGTATTTATACCACAAAACATGAATCAGTTAAATATTTCTGGCATAGCAAAAAGGAACGTGATTAGAATCTTTTGTCCTAAGGGGGAAAGAACATGTGTATTGTAATTGTCTTTAACATTTTCTGCCACCAATCTGCTATTTATGGGTTTGAGTTGGCTGACCCTACTCTGGCAGTGTATTTATGTCAGACATCACGGCCTACAGAAAATATTTTATATGTCTGAAGACCCTGGCAACTGTTCTAATTTGAGGCTTGGAACATTTTGGTATTACTGTGTCACAATGGGTTTGTAAATTAGCACTGCTTAGTTGGTGGCTTTTCTTTGAGCTGTGGGACAGCAATGGTGTTGCAATGTAATGCTGAGGATACAACAAATGGACGGAGTACAAATAATGTAATAAACAAGATATTTGCTAAAATGGTCACTACAGTGTACAATATACAGAGCTTTTCAGTTTGCTAGTCTAAACTAAAAAGCTGGGCCATTCATTCCATGCACACCTGCTCTGCAGAGAAACAACTTCCTTGCTGAAATAACTTTTAAGTATTGGAAAGAGTCCTCTTATTTGTACTTTTCAGTGTAATGGAGTGATACAGAATAGGCCATTTTTTTCTCTGAGTTTTAACTGAAACCTCCTAAAAACAAACAAATAAAATGGAGTAATGTAAAAGCAAGGGCTGAGCTCTTTACAAAGGAGGCAGGGTGTATGATCTGTCTGCAGGAGCAGTATTTTTGTGCTGCTCTCCTGGGGTCTCTATGATCACACTGGGCAGCTTCCACAAGGGGGTCTGTGCTCCCCTCTTGGTCAGGGGAGCTCCTGGAAGCAGCTCAGAATTGCACTGGTGTCTCATAGGCATAGGGAACTCTTGGTTAGAGTTCAGAATAAAATGTGTTTAAAATGTGTTATTTACGTTCATTGAGGTAATCAAAGAGCAGCTTTCCCTTCTCCTGGCTTCTGACAGCAGAAAATAATTTCAATAATATATCAGAACTGATTGGAAGGTGAGGACACATTATGAAGATCACCAGGCCATAGGCATTGCCATTATTTACACTTTGGAGAATCCATCTTGGAGGGAGGAAGCAGATACACAAAGGAATGCACAGAGTCATCCTAATCCATATGATCTGTTCATATCTTGCTCAGTCCCTAAGAAAGCTTGTTTCTTTTTGAAAGGAGTTACTGAGGAGCAAAGAATATCAAATAAATTTCAAGGTTATTTAGCCTTTTAACCAGGGATTTCACATGGAAAAGGAAACCCCAAATATATTTGAGCAATCCTAAGCAGTAGTAGGTATAACAAACAAGAAATGAAAGAAAAAAAATAATGATTTAAAAACTAATGAGTTAATATTCAATAAGAGAAAAGCTGATAGATTTTATTCTTGTTGTAGGGTACACCACTGATGTAAGTGGACTGATATTTGCATACGATTATCAAAGAGGAAATGCATTTGCATTTATCTCCATTTTATGTAGTCTTTTGGCATCAAAAGCCCTTCTCCCTCTTAAAAAATTCATGTGGTGATAGAGTTCTCTGTGGAGAACAATCACGAAATCCACAAAGAACTTTTTAATCTCTGTTGATCCTGGCAGCAGACTTTGGCAAAACTTAAAGCAGCAATGGTGTCTTACAGAAGACTTGCTTGATTTCCCATGATGTAACAGGGTATGTAAATGATTCAGTAGAGTCAACTTCGAGATAAAAAAATTCTGAATGGGGATGGTCATGCAGGGATGTAAATTCCGAGGCTCGAGAGCACAAATATGCAATTAGGGCAACAATGCAGTCTTTTATGTCAAAATATTAGTGAAAATGCAAAATAAGAAACATCAGAAAACTGGTTACATTAACAAAGAAGTGGAAATCTAGGCGACTTGCCTGTGATATGACTTAGGAAAACAGAGAATAAATTCAGAAAGGAGAAAGGTGAATTACTCTTGGGAGACCAGCTAGATCTGAACACTAAGGAGATAGAAAAGTTTGCCTCTTAATGGCTGGATAGAGGAATAAGTGGCATTTTCCTGATTCTTTCAGACTTGGAGCATGAAGAAAGACTCAAATCTGACCATGGGGTTCTGGTTGAGAAGGAATGCAGTAGTGACATCATGACAGAGAAGGAATCATAAAATCAGAATATCCTGAGTTGGAAGGGTTCTACTGGGATCATTGAGTCCAGCTCCTGGCCCTGCACAGGACCACTCCAAAATCACCCCATGTGCCCAGGAATGTTGTCCTGGTGCTTCTTGAGCTCTGTCGAGCTTGGTGCTGTGACTGCCTCCCTGGGTAGGTAGTTCCAGAGCCCAGTCACCATCTGGGTGAAGAACCTTTTCCCTTCTGTTCAGCCTCAGCCTCCCCTGACTCAGCCTCACGCCGTTCCCTCGGGTCCTGTGTCTGTCACCAGAGAGAAGAGAGCAGTGCCTGCCCCTGCTCTGCCCCTTGTGAGGAAGTTGGAGACAGCTGCATTCTAAAGGAAGCTTTAGAATGAACATGATTTTTTCCCTTCTCCCATTCTCTTCTCTTTCATGGTCCTGCACCTCTCAAATTCCATTTACTTTTTCTACCTCTCAAGTGGTTTTCTTCATTCATTTTGGTTTGTTTCTTTTTTCCCAATCCTCTATTTCATAGAACCTATCAGGGCTGCTTGGTCCTTTGGGAATTCATAGGCTCTTCAGATGAGACCCTACTGTTAGAGGTATTTTTCCTGATATGAATTCCTGTAGGTACTTACTATCACAGATATTCTGTGTTGTTTTAGCCATTATTTTTGTAACCACCTCCCTCTTTTCTTCTCTTGTGCTTATTTGTTAAATCCTATGTAAAATGTAGACCCCAATAGAGTTGAAGGGTAGTGCCTTGGTCTGTTCTGAAAGTTATATTGAAAATCGTGTGGCTCCTTACATATTTTTTATAACTATATCTTATTTGGGAGTGCATTTATAACACTATTTCTGTAGCAAGAATCTTCTGCTGGCTGCATCCACCATATTATGGAGTATGAAAGAGACTAAAAGCAGCAAAATGATTTGTGGAAATTAGATGTGGCCTTTCCCAAGTTGCAGGTACATGTCATGGTTGTGTGAAGTTTGGCTAGTTTTATTCATAACAAGATTATATGCTTTCCTACTTTCAGTAAAAGTCTTTCTATTATACAGTCTGCATTGACTTATAATAATGATTTTTAAATCTGTTTTTCTTCCTCAGAAATGTTTGTGAAGTCTTGCCAAGAAAAAGAAAAAGAAAGCAAACAAACTGAATAAACATCTATCAGAAAGAAGAAATGGTTGCAACCAAGAATGACTGATTCTTCTCTCTGTGTACTCCTAGGAAATGCCAAACCAAGTCCTGCAAAACAAATTGCTAGAGATAGTCCTGGCTATTGGAAACTTATAGCCTAAGCTGATCAAAGTAATGAGCTTCAGTCTGTAAAATTATGAGGGATAATTCTGTTCCCAACAGCAGGAAAATATGCTGGAAGCCTGACAATAACTGGTGCTTCTTAATTTTTTTTTTGTATGACGTCTTTTGTGCTGTTATGAATCCTGCATGATTCTAGTTAAATTTGGAAAGCTGGAGGACAGCTTTGCTGCTTTAATAACTTCTGCTGCTCCTGTAAGAGGTTTATATTTGCATGCCAATTTAGCATGCTTAATTTGCTACTAAGGTTCACTGTTCTCATTGTATCACATATCCTGGCATGAACTCATTTAATTTATTCCTTTGTTAGCCTATGTCCAGCGGGTGAACTGCTAATCCTTGCAAAGGTTATCAAATGTAACAAAAATTAAACTAGATTTTTTTCCAGGAAGCAGTAAAGGAGATATTTGACTGATATCCTTCTCACTTTAATGGCAGATAAATGCAACCATAATCTGCTTATAGTGCATAGCTGTGTTTACTTCCAAGACTGAACTTACAAAATCCTTGTGGTTATTTCTGTTGTCCAGAATGCATCTCTACCAAATTCCAGTGAGTGTTCTCTTAGCCTTCATCCAGGAGAGGATGAAGCACCTGTCCTATGAGGAAAGGCTGAGAGAATTGGGATTGTTCAGCCTGGAAAAGAGAACCATTCTATGATTCTGTGATTTTGATGTTTTCAAACTGAGGTTGGGCAGCACAGAGGAGCAATTCTGGATTGTCATCCGTACATTACGTCAGCTCTTAGAGCTGTAAAAACTTCCAGCTCATGCTTCAGCCTTCCTCACATCTTGGACAAAACCAGGCTGATGGGTACACTGGATAATATGTGATATCCCTGGGAGGCATGTGAAAAGATTCACTTTACTGATTTTTGTTGGCAATTATTACAATGATTTTTGAGACAGGCCAGTAAAATTTTCATTTTTTGGCCAGGTATAATAACTTTAATTAACTTCTTCTGTGTTACCATTTTCAGCACTAGGATTACTTGCAGTCTTGGAAAGAGAAATGAACTTCTGAGAAAAATAAGATTTTAAGGACAGTTTTCTTCGAGTAGCATTCATAATCACTGAATTATTTGAGAGAGGCATTTTACTGCAGTATGGTTAGCTGATATCCAGAGCTGTCCAGATATTTTCTGTTCTAACTGGAGTAACATTGCTTATATGCTTATAACTAGTCATTAGTGCAAAAAAGGAGAAAAGGCAATTCAAAACACTGAAATTAAAAACATCCTTATGGTAGTTTTTGTTGTCCAGACTTACCTGTGGTGTTTTAATGCTTGTTGCTAGAAGCAGCTTGTTGGTAGCAGATGGAATCTTGTAGTGGCCTTACCATTCTTTTCAGCAGCAAGTTATTCTCATGTATTTCTGTGTTGTCCTAATCCTCAGGCTTTGCCACAGTAGTATCCTGACTAATATATTTGTGTATTTTCTAAAGAAAAGCAGTGAGGTGCAGTTTTTACCTCAGCTGTCTGGGCAGCACAAGGATCTAGAGTCAGAGCAAGCACCGGAGGCGATGTTGTGTAAACACGAAGGGTAAAGACAAGGAGTTCGGAGAGGGAAGTTGCAATCTGTAAATGAGATTCGAGGAGGGAATGAAACATGATGAGTGTCAAGCAAAGCAAATGATAATTCCAGCAACCTTGTGGATACAATGGAGAACAAGGCTGGAACTTCAGGAAGGAAGAGGAGGCAGTGAGACAGAATGATTTTTCTCAATGTGGTCAAGAGCAAATAATGCCTTGGTGCTTTTTTGTTTTTAGCAGTAGATATTCCAAAGCACTGTGATCCTTGGAAATTGATTTGTTCTGCTTGTTACACTGATTATTTCTAAAAATTTGCTGAAGGTAGAACAGGAAAATGTTTTTCAGTGGCAGTCAGTCCTGCAAATAAGTGTTATGGCACCACGATATAATTAATGCCAAATGTGTCATCGTGCCTTAGTCTGAAAGGAATTTAGGATGGATGCCTGTTTTCTCAGTGAATAAAATACCATTTCACCCTAATTACACTCATTTTTTACTGAGGACAGTGGTTAAATTTTAACTATACCTCTCTCTTCAATATTTCTGTAAGCCCTGAGGGGGACATTGCAGTTTGTACCAGTGACTGATCCTTTGGCTGATGTAAAACTGTCCGTGTGGGAGGCATTTAGTATGAGGACAGGACTAAATCTAGTCCAAAGAGAAACCCTAGAAAAGCACATTGTGTAAGCATAAAGGCCTGAGAATAAATTGTTTTGATGTACTGATCCATTCCTATTGTGCCCAAATTACTAATGCAGACCTAACTTATGTTGACAAACTGACAATTATTCAAATCTATTTTTATCTTTTATTTGGAGAATTACTCCAAACCTGTGCTTTAGTACTTTCTAGTAGAAAAGAAACCACTTTTGTTTTGCAAACTGAATTTGTTCTTTAGCAGGAAGTCTCCAGTAGAAAGATTTCTGAATCCTCACCCAACCACAGATTCAGGGAAAGACATACCAAACCTGCCTTAAAATCCTGAACTGAAGTCTTTTGTAACCTTACAGCTGGAAAGATTTACACTGCAGAGATGCAGTGGAACTGTGTCATCCTTGAGATTCCCATACACATCACTCATTCCCCTCCTTATCACTTTCCCTCACATTTTGTGCTGTAAAGGTGATTCATTTATACAGACAGAAGAGAACAAATACTACTAGGCAGAAATCAATCTGTCTGCACAGAAGCTATTTTTAATGGTGTTTAGAATAGCACACACTTTTTCCTGAAATGTGTTCAAAGATCATCATTCATGTGACAGAACTGTGTGTTTGCGCATGTAATTTCTGTTGGATATTAGAGAAAACAGGAGCTGCCTGAGAGCAAAGAATTGCTAAAATTATAAACATGCTACCACATGAACTCTTGAAAATGCCCGTAAAAACTGACACATCAGTAGTGGATTAACATTAAAAACTCTGGTATGTAGCAGGAAGCGGGGCTTGAATCTGGGGAAAACAATAGGCAGTAAGAGCCTTTGTATCTGGGAAGGATTTCCTTGTTTTATATTTGCTTGTAAACATGGCATGAATTCTGCTGAAACATGTGGGGCACTTTTAGTGATTTACATGTCTGAGAACTTTCCCTGGTGACAAAAATAGCAGGAATTTTATTTTTAAAACTGAAATAAAATGCTACCTAATCTGATTGCAGGGGGCACAGAAGTTTCTGTTTCTACCCGCTGCATTCAGAGCTGTTAAACTGTAATATTCCTTATCAGATGTGTAACAATGCTTCTGGTTTTCAAAGCCAAATGAATCATACAGAGGTGCCACACCAACCAGGTCTTATTCTTTCTTACTTCTAATGAAAATTACTGATTGTTTTAAACCTTATTCCCAAATTTTCTGGGTGTTTAATCTGTCAGAACAAAACCAGTGTCCTGAGCAAAGTTCTGTTTCTTAAATCTTAATTCCCTGATTTTCTGCTCTGAGTTAATATTTGTAAAAAGAAAATTGCCCTGATGTTTTAAATTTTTCAGAATTGATGTTTTGTTACCCAGTGGCATGAGCACTTCTAGCCTTTTAAACCTGCTTTGTGCTTCTAAGTTAGCTTCAAGAAAGCGATTTACTTATTAATGATTGAAGACATTTAATAATGCAGGATTTCTTTGAGTTTTTCTAGCTTGGATCCTATCACCTCATTTAGCAAGATGTTATATAATATGAAGAAATGACGCTTTGCAACAAGTGCTTGAAGTGAATTACTAATCTGAATTTCAAGGTCAATGGTACTTTTTGTGCCAAGATAGCTATTGTTGCTTTTCTGCAGGCCAGAAAATGGGTTTAAAAAGACAGCAAGCTAAGAAACCAAAATATTGCTTAATGACATACACATGGTGACTGAAGACATGGTGCTACTGGGAAATTAATCAATTTCTTTAGTCCTCTCATAATTAGGTTTACAGCCTTTAGGGAAGAGCTATGCTTAGGAAGATAGAGAACAAATGTTTCTAGAAGGAGGCGGGGGAAAGCCAGCCTTGAAACTCCAAAATATGGACAAATGAAAAATAATCATTATTATGTCAACTGAATTAATATCTAAATCTAAATGCCAACCTGGCCTCTCTCTGCAGTCTGAATACTCATTTTGCTGTATTTTTTCTGCAAATAAGAACTGGAGGCCATGGGGGCAGCTGCTAGACAGGCATTTTCATGCCACAATTTCCTGGTGAGTGCTAGTTTGCCTAACAGAACCCTAAAGGTCCAAAAAAGTCTGCTTCCACGTTACGCTTTCACATGGGAGTTAAAAAGCTCCGAAAAAAATCCCATCAAATGCCAAATTTATACACCTAAAGTTGGACATAAAATGATGAGAGATGTGGTGGATCTGTCACACAGATTCCTCTTCACACAGACCAGTTTAAAGGGATTTGTGCAAGCCAAGGCAAGGCTGATTAGCTCAGGATGCAGCCCAGAGCAGCGTGATTTGCCTTGTTCCAGCACACCGGGGTCAGCAGCCTTGCAAGCTTGCCAGACAGTATTTTCTTTTCCCAAATTAGAAGTTGTGTGTGCCAATAGTAGGTTTCCTGGTTAATTCTGAACTGTGAATTGAGGGAGAGCCAGGTGCCCTGGCCTCATCCAGAGTCAGGATAGAGCTAATCAGTGAGTCCAGAGGATTTCTGTCGTGAAATCCAGCAAGGATACCAGGGGTATTTTGGCCAGTCACTGGTGACAGTACCCTAGAAGGCAACTCCTCTATTGCAGCACCCCAGTATAAGAAGAAAGTTATGATTTTCCAAAATATAGCAGATGTAAATAAAACGGAAAAACAAACCAGCACTACAGGGAGGTGCAATATCAAGACAGGAAAATGTGCCATAGTTAAAAGTATTTTCTCACTTTGAGACCTTATGAAAAAAGAAGCAAATTAATTCTGACACTCCTCTACCACTGGGCTGAAACATCAGTAAAGTTTCTTTTTCAGTTCTTGGTAGTCTTTCAGTGCTCAGATGTGGCAGATGTTGCTCAGCGCAATCACTGTCAGGCACTCGCTGGTTTCGTACGTGTGTGAAATGACGGCTGACAGCGCTGGGGGTATGGAGTGAGGGTTCCGTGTTGCATTGGTGCAGGCTGCTGCTAATATTAGAACAGAATGAAAGCTCACTTCCTGGAGGCATCAGCAAGCTTTGTTTGCAAATTTTTTTCAGTTGCATCAGACATGTGGAATAAATTATCATAAACTGCTTGTGATTAAATGTAAAGTACCGGGACGATTTGCAATAGTTAATCCCTTTATTTCTGGAGTCTGTGAAGAGCAAATTAAGCTGAAGACTGATACATAACTGGTTTTCATTAAACTAATGCTCTTATATTATAGTATTGTTTGGGTGAATTATGGAACATAATTTTAGAAGTTATAAGCTTTAGAAATAAGGCAGTCAGCAATGTGTATAGTCTATAACTGCATGAACCCCAAGCTTATACTGTGATATTTTCAAAGTGACATTAGAGGTATTAAAACTTGCTCCAACATTTCATAATAAACTAGACCTTACTTTGTACAATGTATTACATGGCTATGGCCAAAAGCAGATTTTTCCCCTAAATTCTGCTGAAAGATAATCCTCTATTTCCGTATCTTTTGATTTCAGCAAACTTTTGAGAGACAGTTTTGCTTTCCGTTTAACTAAAATAGATCAATTTCTGACATCTGAAAGGATTTACCTCAGCAAACGTGAGTCTCTGTTAAAAAAAAAAAAAACCAAACAAAACACCTCAAACAATGAAGTCAAATTTTGTTAGCATGCAAAAGGAATTAATCTCTGGTCTGGAAAATTGTGTGAATAAAAGACAAAGCAAGCAGGGGACAGTAAATGCACTTAGTTTCTCATTCGGTTCCTTCTCTCTTTCTTTTTCTTTTCCCTTTATGTATCTACCAAAGGAGCAGTCCGCACTGATGTTTGTGATGTAGATGAAGCCATGTCTGGAGCTCTGGACAAGAGGGGCTATGAAGAAGGTGCTCTCCTCCCTCAGTGGCAGAAAAGGAGCTCTGGATTGCTGGGGAGTTCTCTGGGTCCAGAGAACAGTACAATCCTGTTGGCTGAGCACGTTCTTTCCCCAGAGTCCCTGCAAAGACGCCGGGTTAAGTGGATTTTCTGCACGGCTCCAGGTGCTGAGGTAGACCTCTAAGCCTGGGGTTTCACGAGGCAAGGTGAGCTGATCTAATAGTTTACCACTGCTGAAGGGATAATCTTGTTCCTTTGCTCTCAGCTGACACAGCCAGCACTTTGTGTGTTATCCAGCCCTTGAGAGAGTCCACTTTAAACTGTTCACCCAGCAAGAAAAGGGCAGGATTTTCTTGAGTGAATAAACTGAATTGATTCATGAAAATAGGTGATTAATGCCGTAGTTTGGACAAGCAGCAAGGGTGGGACCACGGCAAAGAAGGGAGGAATGGCATAAAAGAGAATGGAAACAGAATCTTACCCCTTTTGTTTGTTTCTTTTTCTCAGATTCTTGTGAAACTGCAGCATGAGATACGGCTCTGATTCGAGGAGGTAAATAGAAGCATTTATTCAGGTAACTGGAAAATGCTTCATTGTTAAAGGCAGAGCAATAGGTAGTGGAAGAGCATGGAGAGATGCTTTGTTTTGGTATATGTGCCTCTTGTTTGCCCTATTTATAGCAAGCATTCATTTTAAATACTTGCTGAGTTAATTAGGCAAGGTCTTTTCTTCAACTAAATGGCATTTTTGTGTGTGTCACATGATACCTTTGAAACACTGACTTCTGCACAGAAGGATCAGGAGACTGGAATAGAAAAAGGGGAGACTGTGCACACATCCTTCTTGACAAGGGAAAGCACAGGCATTGCCATGCATCTCTGAATTAGGGTCTGATTGGTCTGATTTCCTTGTGCATGTCTTCTTTTTCCATCTGGCATTTTGTTTGTTGGAGGAATTTGAACCTTTTCTACATTTTTCCTGGATTTATGGGTGTTCAGTAGCTTAGGCAGAGACCCTGTGCTGTTTGGAGATTCCAGATATGTTCATGTTACACTTTCAGAACAGACACAGAGTTCATTTGCAGTAAGTCAGATGTTTTTTGGGCAGTATCACAGAAGTCTCCTGTGAAGCTAATATGAGTATTCTCAATAACTCCAACATGAACCAGAAGTGCTGAAGTATTTTATAACAAGCATTTAGTTTTCAGTGTCCATGAAATCTTGCAAAGGATGACAGCCAAACCCTGCTGTAGGGAATTGTGGGACTGTAACATGCAGGAATAGAAAAGAATGGGAACAAAAGTGTAATATCAGTATGTGCAGTGACCCTGGCCAAAACACAAAACATGCCACCTTTTGTAAACAGAACTTGCCAGGGGTATACTGAAGGCTGTGAACATGATTTCACAGAATACAACTTTTCCCGGAGGGTAGGATTTCTTTTTTCTGATTTTCTACTAATTTTGCCCGATTGGATGTCCCCTCTGTTCAGCTGGTGTGCCACGTTCTCAAGCACTGACATGCAGTTCAGTGAGTTTAAACCCTGGGGAACAATATTGCTTGAAGTTTTGGCTGCAGGGTTTCTGTTCCAAGGCACTTCAAACATCCTTCCCCCCAGGACCCACCCTGCCTTACTGTTGGAGGTGCTACACAATCAGTAGCAGTCTCCTTCAGTCAGCTGGGTGTGCTAATAAGCTAAAGGCAACAGGCAGAGGAAATACTATTCAGAGGTCTTGAGGTCCCAAGGGCTATGACTCAGATTTGGGACAGGGTGCGAGGAATTGCTTTATTTGGTATCTGATGCCTTCTCCAGCGCCGTGTCATTGTTAAAAGCGAAAGACTCCCGTACCCAGCTCTTTTCTCCTTGTTTATAAGGATGAGGTATGTGGATCATACTCCTGTTGAACAAACAGAGTCATACAAGGTTTTCCATGTTCTAGATGTAAGTTGGCAAAGGCTGAGAGTTAAGACTGCTGTTGCAGACATAATTAACTCCAGCACCATTACGTGTAGTGCAGCTATGCAGCTCCACGTGGGCCATCCAGTGCCTACCCAGCTCCGTGTAACAGGCTCAGGATACTCCTTCAAGTGCTCTGATTTAGCATGGGAGACAAGAAATACCTCACAACATCTGAAAAATTTCTAAGAATGTGGCGTTTACAAGATAAGAAAGTACAAGTGGCTGCCCTAACTGCAACTGTAGCAGCAATTACCAGTGTAATGTGGCATGAGAGGAATAATCATAGTAAAATGATAATTATAATCCTCTGACCTGGCACTGGTTTGCAGAAGTGTTGTGGCTGTAGTTTCTGAATGCTTGGCAGAGAATTCTGAGCATCCTGAAACCATTCCTTCAATCAGATACCACATGCTTTAAGTTTTAGGTTATTTTAAAAACTTCTTTATTTGATTCAGCCTTGGGTTAATTTTATAATGAAGGAGACAAGAGCTCGTTAACAAAAATCTGATGCTTTTATACGCTGTGGTTTTGCAGCTAGTGGCTGTTATGTGAGGTAAATTACTTACATGAATGCACTAATATCCACCACTGAGCTTGTAACCCACAGCAAGTTTTGGTACTAAATAAATTTTAGCTTTCCTCTGACTGCAGTCAGGACTGAGGTTTGCTCATGTCAGCAACCACACGTGTGTATTGCTGGTAATTGTGAGGAGTTACTGAACAAACTCAAGGCAGGGACTGTGCATTCAGTTTCTTATACTGCTGTCATACCCTAATGATCAAAATGGAATACTGGGAATGCTGCATTTAAACCAAGCCTGACAGGAAGGACTAACTGGGACAAGCACTGATTTGAACTTGACCGTGAATGTTTCTGAAATATACAAGTAAGAAAAGGTAAATACTGAATGTGAGGGACATCCTGATCCTTTTATCTGAGCTCACTATTTAGTAGGGAGGGGGAGAAGTTACTTTCACGTTTTATGAATGCCTAAGGATCTGAGCATGCTCTGTCAAGCAGGATACAGAGCAGACTGCAGCTCTGTTCTGTGTCTGTTAAGGAAATGAGCCCCACCTCTGCTAAAATGGGCAAAACATCCTTGGTAAACAGAGCATTGGGCAGAGCTTACACAATTAGCAATTACTCCATGAAACCCAGGCTGGCCACTGCCCAACTTCCACTGAACTTTTATCCTCCTACGACATTTTGTTTAGAAACTATTTTTATTTTTAAACAATGATACTCTCTAGCAACACCCATCCTAGAGGACATCCACTGCTCTGACAGTCATCTCAGCTCCTGCTTAAATTGGGAACAGCAGATGCCATCTCTTCTAACAGAAACGATGAAAAGTCAGTGGCCAGTACTTCATGTCCTATACATCTTCATTAATGAAAAGGAAACAAATTACTTCCACAATGCTGTATTGTTACACTCAGCCCTGCACAAAGGCTTCTTCAGAGTCATTGTGACAGCACGTTCTTCATGAGGGAAAGTGAATATGTTGGAAAGCTGTCAGTCAGGGGACTGGCCGAGGCTCTGAAATCATCTCTGCCCTCGGTTTGGATTCAATCTGTGTGCCAGAGACAAAGAGTGTTTTGCTGATTCCAGTTTATTTGAGCAATATTATGCCTTAGTTTCCTTTCAACAATCAATCTCATTGTATAATTTGACAAAAAATGTGAATCTTTAGTCCTCCACTATTTCCAATAATGTCTTAGAGCACCTCTTGGAATGTGTTGGCAAAATAACCATTGCTCTGCGACAATTTTTGAGTTCAAATAGATGGGTGCTTGCCCAGAATTACTTGAAACAGTATTAACCACTAATGCTTTCCCAAATCAAGTATCTCCTTCCTTTCCTACCAGCATATTCAGTTCTTCACAGCCCACAGCTTCCCAGCACTATTAACTGGCTGGTTACACTCTAAGCATAGTTATATTGCAGCCATGGCCTCTTTTTGAAAATAGAATTGAAAGCAGCACATGTGAAGAGGAAGTGATGTAGAGAAAACAGGAGGACAGAATTTACTTTTGTTTCATAATCCAATTACTTTGGATACACTGAATCAATGGGGCTATTCCAGCTCTGAGAATAAGGCCTGCTCATGTGACTACGTGCTTGGAATCCCAAGCTCTGCCAATTCATGCTGGCATAAACTGAAGAGATTCCTGCTTCCAGCTCTCTGCCTGTTCTCCTAGATGCTGCCAGGCCAGTGGGAGGGCTGGCAGCTGGGCAGTGTTCCTGCCCTGAGACACCCCAGCCTGGGGTGGCAGAACAAGCAGCCATAAAGTTCAGTCTTTACTGTTCTGTGAGCAGCTAAAGGCTCCAATTCACAGTCCTTCACGGATTTTGACTTCAGCAGCTGAAAAGGTCCTGCTGGCACTCATAACTCCAGCAAAAATTGTAATTGGAACCTCCAAACTCATCACAGAGGGTTAAACCCTGTTCTTCAGAGCTGTCACCAGTATGGATCTGTCAAAATCATTGCTTGCATCCGAGGTCAGTGAAGTCAACTAGCCAATGTGTATTTATATGCATGTACACACATGCTTTTAAATACACTTCTGCCTGTTAACTACGATCTCCTGGTGAGCATTTGATTCCTCTATGGTTCTAAAATGGAGCTGGTTTTGTCAGCAGTTTGTCAAATCATACACTGTGAGTTTTTCCCACCAAGAGGAGTAGTAGCAGAGCAGCACTGTGGGAAAAGTGATTTATTGCACACATGTTATAAGGGAAGTTGCTCTGAAGAATATTTATATTTATGATTTAAATGAGATCATCTGGGGATTTTTCTCAAGAAAGGAATAAGAAAATTTTTAATGGATGCAGCTCTGTGTTGGTGTGGGCAGTGACCATGATTTTTTGTGGGAATGTATGAAAAAACCCAAAGCTCATGCTCTGATTTTGAAAAATAATGTAAGAGTTATTTTGGGAGTATAGCCTCCAAATTCCTACCCTTTGGGTGTAAAGCAGGCAAATGTCTGGATTTTCGGAATAAAAAACAATGCCAGTAGATAAATGTTTGGAATTATTTTGACTGCAGCCAGAAAATATATCTCATCACTATGGTTGCAAAAACAAACACCCACCAAAGAACTGCATCCGACACAGGGAAAATAACTAAGGGAAATGGAACAATTTGCAGCTTGTATTAAATTCTTCGCATTCCCTCACACAAATCAGGAGTTAGAGGAGTGAACTGTGACCTCGATGTGAATATTGTGTTTGAGTTCTTGCCATTCTGACAGTAGCAAATAGGGCAAACACTATGTAAAAATAGAAAGGAACTTGAGATGTATTCTCCTACTCTGAACCATTTTCCGTCCCACATTTTTGATGATCGATGTGAATTTGAGGGTAAAGTTTTACTTTTGAGTCCAAATTGTAAATAATTTGGGTTTTTTTACCTCTGGTTTGGATGTTTTGCTGATGTTTAATATTGAAACTATTGTTAACGTTATGTCATTCTTCAGAGAATTCTTTTTGGTTGGATTTAGATAGACTGACAAACATTAGCTGAGCTCCGTGTGCTTTTATTTGAAATAACGTTTTTATTTCAAATAAAAATTTTCAGCAGTTCCCAGATGAGCTAGTACTTGATTGCAAGTATTTTGGGATTCGGTGCTGTGAAAGTTTTGGGGTTTGTCCAAAAGTTAAACTGCAGAAATAGCTGTATAACATCAGCAAAGGCAGTTTGCTCTTTTCCAAGCTGTAGTAAGCCATAAAGTAAATGTAATGCAGTGGTAATAGATGTCAACTGAGAATCCTCATGAATGGTGTCAGATACACGTGATTAATATGCTGTCTGCTAGAACAGAGTGTCAAATACAGACTTGGATAAGTAGGTTAAATAAGTTTGCCCCGAGCATAATATTGTCATCGGTGTACTTTTCTTCCGATGCTGAGTGTGATTGCAGCCTGACTGATCTGGGGCTGCTGTGGAAGGCAAACTTCTCCTGCTGCAGTTTTGTTTCGTGACCTGACTGCCCTGTCAAGCAATCATTTGATTCCTCTTGCAGCTTTTATGTTTCCTGTATGGAATCACATCTGTAAGAGTCTGGGCAACCTCTCTTAAATTCAGACATAGATTTCTGACCCTTGTAAAAGGACATTAGTCAAATGTGGATCTGACTTCGTTATCTTTAATCAAGAAATATTAATGTATGCAGAGTACAATATTTTGTTCTTGCTCCACAACAAAAGCTGCATTTCATTACTTTAACTTATAAGCCCTCAAAATGCTATTAAAAAGCACGAATACTGTTCTTTATGAATGCAGGTTGTGCAGTCAACCTCCTGAACAGTGCACTGAAAGTGTAATTCCCCCCCTCAAGATACACTTGGTCTGAAGAACTTGCTGCAACACCTGTATTTTGTGCTAAAGAAAGCTGTGTGAAGATTCTAAGCTTGTCAACTGAATTTTTTAACATTAATTTTAGTTGCCACAGGACTGCAGCAGCAGTTACAGTCAGCTAACAAGTAGCTCCTAAAACGTGCTTGTGTGTGTGTATGATTAAATAAATAAACTCAAGAATGACCATTCTGTATATACAGAACCAGGTAGTTCTGTTGTCAAGTTTTCAGAAATTAGAATTTAAAATAAAGCTACTGGCCCACAGAGACAGCCATTCTTAAGTACTTTATGTGTCTGATTGCTTTTTTAAGGGTTTTTTTTTTAGACAAGAGGGAGGTATCAAATAACTGTAGAAAAAGGAATGTGTTTATGTTTGAGATGAACTATCCTGTTATGATATTTCAAAGTCTCCTTTAATGCAGAATGTTTTCATTAAGTTTCAGAGAGATTAAAAGAAAAAAACAAAACAAAATAAAATCAATGAAAATGCAGGCAGAGACAAGTAAGAGGGAAATAAAAAATGAATCAAGAGAAGTCTGTGTGAAAAGAAGCAAAGTGGGAAAATGAAAATTTTAATGCAAATAATTATCTGTGCCAGTCTACTTTTCAGAGACTGTTTGTTTCAATGGATGTTCAGCTAGTAGGAACCCAGGACTATTAAAACTAAGAAAAGGGAGCCATTATTTCAAAGTATATATGAATTTAACTGATGGAAGAAACAGGTCCATAAACTATAGCAATCTTTATGAACACTAAATACAGTTTGAGAAGTTTGAATTGCTCTTTTAAATATCTTGGTTTCTACTGTACACTTGTAAATTTCATTGACATGAAATGTGTAACTCAGTGGATTTCTCCTAAAACTGAAATGCTGATTTTTTTTAAAGTGTTGTGCATATTCCTATTTGTTCTCACGTGATACCATTGATTAAAACCTTACAATTAATAATGTATCTCAAGAAATGTTGTGGAATTTCTTGACCTATTATGCAACAGTCCAGTAGTGTTAGCTTATTTAGCCAGGATGTATCTGAGGTATTTCAGCATCTGCCTTAGATGCTGTAGCTATTGAAATGTGGTGTTTGGGTTGCACTTTAGACTTCCACAGTGCTTTATTTTATCTAATCAATCTGCTTACATGAATTGCTGAGTTACAGCCATATCACTGTTTTTCATAGGTGTGGTAGTGCAAAGCTATTAAGACATGGCCTGCAAATCCAGGTCAGCCACTGGAACACCATAGGAAACCTGGATGGAGTGGTAAAGGTATTACACAAATGAATTGGGAATTTTTGGGCTAGATGTATTGATTTGTGTTGAGTGGGTGGCTGTTAGGAGTGAAATTTAGAAAATAATGCTGTGGGTCTGAACAAATGACCTCCCAAGTGAGCAGTGCTCTTGTTAGGACAGTGACCAGTCTGAACGGGTACAGGTGCCCATGGCCAGCAAACCAGGGGCTCGGAGAATCAAAGGGTAACTGTAATTGGAAAAGCAAATTGTAAAACGATTGGCACCTTCTTTTCATAGCTGGCACCACAGATTCATCCCGCTGAAGTTCCTCAGAAGACCAGCGTGCTGGAAAATGTACAGATCTGGGAGAGGGTAAGGAGAAGCAGCTTCTCACCACAGTCCAGCACCCCAGAAAAGTCTGCAAGAGTCAATCACAGCTGGAGCTTGTCCTCCCAGCCTGAGGTAACCCATGAAATTTTGCTCCTGAACAGTCATTTCGCTGAGTGCCTCTAAATCAGTTTTTGCAGTCATGCCAGAGAACAAGCTGACAGGCAATCAGCTTAACTTTAAAGAGAGGGTGCAAGCTTTGCTGTCCTCATTCCTGTGAGGCTGCTCTGGAAGAGATGGTGCCTGCTCCACCCTCCCTCCCTGGGTATTACAGCTCCCTACAGATGCTGACTGATGGCTGAGCAGCACGAGTTACACCTCTGATTGTGTCATTACTGGTGTTTTACTGTAGTGACTGGGTTATTATGCAAGTCTGTGGTTGCACTGCAATCAAAACTCCATATGGCTTGGGGAATACAGGATAGGATAACAATCGTTGGTGTAGGGTCAGCTTGAACCCTTAGGTGTTGACTTGTCACCAAAAATATTTGGTTTCCGTTTAATGTATTACACAGCAGATTGCCTTCTTATTCTAAGGGAAAAACTAATGTTGAGTTAGAAGACCTTGCTGTATATGAAAGAAACTCAAAATACTTAAAAGAGGGGAGCATAAGGGCAGTTCTATAGAATGTGATCTCTGAAATAAGAGCCAAGTTAAAAAATTATTAGCTGTTTACCAGCCAAAGAAAATAAGTCTCTGTGAGACCTAACCTGCCTACTCCTCTCCTAAGGCTCATGTACCAACTCAAGGGTCCTCTGCAGAGGAAATGTACATTTAATTCTGATTTGTTTTACTTGGCAGTTGTATTCCTCCAACCTTATTGATTTCAGCATTCAATATTTTAATGATGCATCTCAATTAAAAATACCTAAGAGCTTAGTGAATCAGTCCTGAAAAATAATACAAATATCACTTCCCTTTAATAACACATGGCATTATTCCCAGTGATTGATTTAGAAGAAAAGGGACCAGTGCACATAGTGCTATATGGTGTAGGTTAAGTAATGTATTTACATGGTGGCAAAAAGATACTTCTTGTTTTGTTCTCTATTCATTCCTGATTATTCTTATGCATTTCTGTGTGAATTTATTCTAAGAGATGTTGAGTGATTTGGAAAGAAAAAATTAAGAAAACTGGTCAGTATTTTGGGTATACTTTGAAAACCCTGGATCACAGTAAGACTTAGATACCCTTACTATTCATGTGTTCTTCAGAAACCACATAGATTTCATTTTGGACTATATAATTTGGAATGGTGGGTCCAGTTTTCAGGCATCTCTAGTTCAATTCATGTGTATTTCCAAGGACTGTGCGTTGATACATAAAAATCTTTTAACAAAATGCTCATCGCTTTCAACTGAATGGGTTTCTCCTTTAGAGAAATGCCATACACATTTTAAACCTCTAGCATAAAATAGAAATATAATGTAGACTGTAGACTTTATGCTTGGAAAATCTGTGCACTTAATATTGTCTTACCTGTGGCTTATGGAACTCTTTTAACTCCTTCATTTAATGGGAAAAAAAGAGATAATTTTTTTCTTTTAGCATGTTCATCAAATTACACAGGATGTTTTAGGAAAAGAAAAATTATGTACTATTGTAACCAGTTCTATAGATTTTCTTCCATAATTGTCTTGCTGTTACTGAGTCCACTTGGTGAAATCATGTCTGCTACCATTTTCTATGTCTTTTTATGATCTTTGTTCTTGTCCGTGCTTCTCTCAGACAAACTCAATTTTTATCATGTTGTCTGCTTAAATTAGATTATCTTCACTGCAGTTATCTCTTCAGAGCATAAACAATCAAACTAGGTTTACCATGTTAGTGTATTTAAAAGTAGTAGTTTAGAGAACGAGTAATTTACTGAATTTCACCAGCAAATCACAGATTTGATTAGTCCTTGAACACTCCTTAGCAGGCAAATTTAGGATGAGTTTGAGGTATGTCTACATAAGGCTATGAATATATATTTGGATAGATTTTTCCATAGCTCTTTTAAAATCTGGCCTCTGTTTTATAAAGTTGGTAATTTTTTCAGTTGTGAAAACAGAAGAAAATGATCTGGTGTTTACCTTGCTCCTTCACGTGCCAAATATCTCAAATTGTAATAATTTCTGTATTGTAGTGACTCATTCAGTGAGAGAAACTTAATGAATTTAACTTACATGAATGTTTTTACCATCATAATACTTGTGTGAACTAGTTAAGTGTTATTAACCCCATTTTACAGCTGAAAACCACAGAGATAAGAGATGAGAAACCACACTTTCAAAAATGACCTCTAAAAACCGTAAGTGCAAAAATTCAGGAGCCCTTTTGAATGCAGATATCAGTCATTTTGCCAGTGTCTCCGAAGAAATTTAGCAATTTTGGCAGTGCATCTTCTGACTCTTATTTTTAAATTTTTTTTGTGTCTTAACCATAATATTTCAAAATATAAATAAATGTATACTTTATTCATTCGCCATCAGATCTGCTAAGAATAAATAACACAATACTGACTTCATGGTGCTGGTGAGTGCTGTGCTCCAGCCATTTATTTAGCAGTGATGCTATTTATAGAAAGCTCCTTCATGTGATGGTGTTGCCAGTAACACAGATGTCCCTTGAATGCACTCTATTTTAAACAGAGGTGAAAGGCTAAGGAAAATATAAAAGAACCCACCTTTAATATTTCAGTTTAACAATAACAAGCAGGGTGTGGCCACCCTGAAACTGCAGCTTGTCAAATGCTTGGGAGAAGGGAAGGGTGGGAAAGCTCTCTGCTTACCAGTTCCACAGTCTCGTTAGTAAAAACACATCTGACACCAGTGATTGTGGCCTGAGAGATACAGTGAGAATGGGTGGTGCTTTCAGTAATTGCTGTGAATAAACAGTCTTTCTAGGATGTGGAATGTGGCCATGGAATAAGCAGTTTTATGAGTGTTAATGCACTTCTATTTTAGAAGCTGTGAATGAAAACTCAAGAATTCTTGGCTGTTTAAAAAAAAAAAAATTATTTCTTTAAAATACTTTTTTGCCCCCAAGGACACTGTGAGACTCTGCACAAAAAGCTTATCCTGAAAGTTTCTTCTTCATGCTAAATTTGCTGTCCTTAAGCTGGACACTGTCATATTTTCAGTGTTTAAAATGAGACTTACTGGCTGCAAGTCACAGAAAATGCTGTCATTCCTATTTGACAGTGGTTTAACACTAAATGAAATTCACAGGAATGTGGGAAGGTCAAAGAGAGAAAAAATGCACATTTTACACATGGATAATCCTCCCTGGAACAACACAGACTTCATATTCATTTGGGTTTGGGGGGTTCTTTTGTGTGTGTGTTGTTGTTTGGGGGGAGTGTTGGGGTTTGGTTTTGTTTGTTTGTTTTTAATTAGAGAGTAACAATCTGAACTTTCTGTGAACTGAAAATTTAAGGCTTAAATATGTATTTACCTGAAATCAGCTTAGTAGAAGCTAAGCTAGCTTCATCCTAGCCCTGGAGGAAAAAAAGTCACGTATATTTCCAGCCAGAATAGACTTCCAGTAACCCACAGTCACCCAGAACTTGCTCTCCAACATATGAGGTCACCTGGAACAAGAGCCTGATTTTTTGAATTCTCCCTTTATTGGGATTTATTCATTTAGTTCTGATTCAAGAGGAGTTAGAAATGAAGAAAAAAATATGAGTGCTGTATAGAATCACAGCTAATGTGTTCTGCTGTTCTGGAAGACTCTACCAAATAACTTCCATTCTGTTTTATCTAGCTATGAAGGAATTTTATTCTGAGAAAAGGGAGTATTTTTCAGAGTGTGTAGCGTGGTTGAGTGTCTGCCATAAAATAGACTGTTCATTCCTCCAAAAATGCTACAAGCAGGTTGTAGTGAGTCTAGTATCCAGACAGATTTTGTCTGGGCTCATTCAACACATGGAAAAAATATTTCATCTTATTTCTTCACAAACTGACACCACAAAGCCATTTCATTTATTTTTCCTGACATGTTGTTGTGTTGTTCAATACTGGATGTAGTCTCCCCTGACTTTGGAACAAGCTGGTAGGATTGAGCAAAACTCTTTCCTTTTCACAGTTAGAAGGAAAAATGAGATCATAAAAGAGAAAGTTAACTACAGAGTAATGATTGGGCTCTGTGTACAGAAATGTCAAGCACACCTGAAATAAATGACTCTGGTAAGGCTTGCTAGCCACATACTCTACAGCTATTTTTGTTGCTTTCTCTACCTTAAGGCCTCCTACAATAAATTCTCACCTAGTGAGAATCTAGTGGGCTGTCAGCTTGAACAAATTAGTTATTAGTAATTAGTAATGCTGCTAATGGCACAAAATAATGGTACCTTCTCATCTCAGTCGTCTTCTAATCAAAGCAGGAAAAGATCAAATCCCTTCCAGAGATAAGCAGCACTAAAAAACTTGCAGGGAAACTAAATATTACAACTTTTTACTCCTGCAACTTCCAGCTGGGTGGGGGAGGAAGGAAGATGTGCAGCCAGCTCAGAGAAGTCTATGGTGTTTCTGGGATGAATGGGAAGTGCAGGGGTGTAAAACTTACTGTTGTCTTAGACAGGAGTCAGGCTTTACTTGAACATGGGAGATTTATTTCAGAGTTCACTATTGAACTGTGAAGGTAAAAGGAGAACAAGATGCATTACAAAGATGTTCAAAAGGTGCAAAAAGCTTGACTTACCACTATTCTTTTGTCTCTGTGATTCTCTTCAATCTGGTTCCCATGTTAGCAGCTACCTATTTTTACACTGATCCAGTTTGCTTAACAGTCTGCTCAAATCTCTGCATAAGCAGCACCTGAGAAAAGAAGTAGGGACATAACTGAACAAAATGTAAATCAATCATGGGAAAATTCAGGAAATGCAATGATCCCAGAGGATCCTGATAAAATGAGAGCAGAAAACCCACAAGCAGAAGTAAGCCCATCATAAATGTGGGACCACCAGAGCTTCCCCCCTCCAACACAGTCTGCTTTGAAAGGAGTTAGCAAATAATTTATTCTAGGACTATAGCTCTTATTCTTGTCAAGGGCTACTGCAAAGAGATCACAGTTTCCCCAAATTTACAGCTGACAAATCAAAGGTCTTTTCATATATATCTTATCAGAGCTGGGACTGCTGCTTGCTCGCAGTGACTCAGATGAGCGGCAGGGAATTACCATTCTTCTCTCATGTCTTTTATCATCTTTTGTGAACCAAGATGTCTGCAGATGATTAGATATCTGGGCCTCAAAAGTAATTTCTACGAAAAAGAGTGCCAGTAAAATGTGACTGCTTAAGCGGTCCTAGAACATGCAAAGGGCAGAGGAGATGGGTGATCCCTCATAACTGAAATCCTAATTATCGTTAATCAGCCATGAGTTAACTGTGAGTCACAGCACATCAGGGGTGCAACCATGGGCCTCAGGAGATCTGAGCTTCGTTTCCTGCTTTATGGCAGATCTCACTCTCTGAAGCTGGACAAGTAATTTAATCACTCTTGGCCATCCCCAACAGGAGTGATCAGCTCCGACCTTTTGCCTCTGTTGCCTTTGCAGACTAAAGGCTCCCAAAATGTGGCAGTCTGTCACTACAGTGCCTAAGCTCTGAACGGCCTGATTAGACATGGGGCCCCTTGCACAGTCATCTGGCAAACACCATAACACAGTTCATAAATAATAATGTTTTACAATAGCCCTTTTCTCCAGTTCCCAAGGAGAAGACGTAACACTTTGTGTTAAAGGAACAACTCTCATCTGGTAATATTAAAAATGTTCTGAACTGCTCTCTAGTCACCCAAGAAGTCAGAAGAAGTTGTAAAATCCCTTTCAACAAGTTGGTGTGATTTTAACCTGTCTTCAAGTCTGAGCTTGGAAATTCTTCCTTTGAAGAGAGTTCCTTTGAACGACTAAGGTATGAAATGAATTTCTCAAAATGTTCATGGTCTTTCAGGGTTCCAGGTTTTGTTCTGATATTTATCAATGCCTTTTGGCTTGCCAGAGCCTTTCTGGCTTGAATTCATAATTTAAGAGGGGAGGACAAACTCAGCTATTCCGTGTACCTTTAAGGCAAGGTGATTTATTGTATGTGCACTGCAAAATGACAACAATGACTGTCTGAACTGTCCAGGCACAGAGAGCTGTTTCTGTCAAATACTTATGGTATGACTGAACACATGCTCGAAGTAAGATCTTTGTTTAGTAAATATTGAATATTCCCTAGTCCTTTATATCCTGTCGTCATTTCCTTTGTACAGCTTGCAGCTGTACTTTCAAGCCAATGTACAAAAGTAATTGGTTAGGCAGAGTTCATAAGTGTGTTTAACTATGTAACACAGATATTTTTGATGTTTTTTCCTCTCAACAAAATTCTTGGAGTTCTATATCCAAACTGTATCCTGCATCCAAACTGGCCTACACCAACAGTTTCTGTGTATAAGTCAGGAGATTCATTCGTTACCCATTTAGAGAGTATAAATATACTGTAATGCACCTATAAATCTATAAATATATACACATAAACATAAATATATATAAAAAAGTAGGGAACTTGGCTTCCATGTAGTCAGTCTGTGGTTTTGGAAAACCACAGGCTCTAGGGTGGAGATAGCCATTGTATTACATTAGCTATTTTCTCACAGTTTAAGAAGCAGCAGCTCAGAACACTTTGGTCCAGGCAGTAAAACACCCAAGAGGAAAGCAGTTCCTCTGTGCAGACCCTTGTGTTTCACCAGGCCTCTGAAAAGAGGTGGGTGGAAGGAGATGTTGGCTAATTCATAGGTGGTCACAGGTTCCTGGGAGTTGGGCAGGAATGGGGAAAGAGGGAAGTTGTGTAGGGGTGAAGCCTTGTGAGAAGGAGCACACACCGAGCTGAGTGAGACACGTCGAGGGCAAGGGGGACTGGTCACCCTCAATCTTCACAGGACTCGCTCCACGGCAATGCCTCTGTGTGTGCTGAGTTTCAGAACAAACATGGAAACCACAATATTGCAGGGTGGTTTTGTCAGTTTTGAGTTGTGGGCAGAGCACACAGGTTTTGGATCGAAATCTTTGTTTTATTTTCTGCCCAATTAATATTGAAATGGATTAATTTTCTTGTGTTTTTTTTGTTATGTTGTCTCCCTCCTGCATGTTTCTGTTCTCCGAGTTGAATGTGCAAGTGGTTAACACTGAGTTAATTAATCGAATAGTAAACATCTGTGTTAGGGCTGCTGCCTCTCTCAGTTCTCACTCTCTTTTTAAGCTCTGCCAGAGGACTTGGGCTGTGTAGGGCTAGACAGAAGAGGAGTTTGGATGTTGTTGACAACTCTAAGTTAGGAAATGCATTGAAGGTGTAAGCACCACTCAAGTATGCTGCTGAACAGCTCTTACAAGGCAGCATGATTCAGCTCAGTGCCTCACAGGTGGAAAGCAAACCATTTTCACTTTTTCTGTCTTGTAGAATTCATATGTGCTTCAAAGTGAGGGGATGAAACTGGCAAATTCTGAAAATGTTTAAACTCATTACTTCCTGGGAGTTGTTCTATAGACGATACCAGAAAAGTCACAGAAAAAAAAAGTAATTAAAAAACCCCAAACAAACTGACCAGCAACTTAGATGAGGTGGAATTCATGCTCAGTTCTCTGGAAAGACTCCCAGCCTATGCACAGCAATCCTGAAAGGGTAGTGTTCAGCAAGCAGCATCCTATTTTCCATCCTTACCAACTCCAATTGTTGTGATTCATCCAGAGATGGTTTTTTCCAGTGTTAAGATAATGGAACAGCACAATCTTCCATGAATATGAAAGTCAGAGCCTCTGACTGAAATTGAAATTATTCTTTTGACAGACTAGCAAAAGAAAGATGATAAGTAACATTATCACACCAAGGGAAGCAATACATTTGCAGTGTCAAGGGTATCAAACCACTGATTAGCATATTCAGTTTCAAATTAACCTCATTATAAATTGTAACTGGAAAATCTCTTTTGAAAAATTACTTCAAAACTGAACTTTGCTCCAGACAAATGGCTGCAATTTGACCTCTTTGTAATAGCTTCATTTTTTCCCCTTTTACTTTAATTCATTATGATGTCACCCATAAATACAATAATCTATGTCTTCTGCCAAAATACTTCACGAAATATTATCTGTCTTCCAGGGGGAGTGGGGAGAGAAGTTCTGTTTGTTTGTTTGTTTTTTTTTAAAAGTGAATTTAAAAAGAAAATAAATATTATATAGAATATTTATTTTATGATTCAACAGTCTGAGGCCATGTTAAGAATTCAGAATTGTTTTATTGGTGTTTCAGTGCCAGTTCATTTACATCACTAATTATGTTGCAGAAATAAAAGGGCTTCATGAAGGCTCAGACCCTGGATCACAGCCCACAGCTTCACAGTCGTATCTCCTGGTGGGAATTTTAACACAGTATTCCCCCAGGTGCTACAATGGGGTCAGCAGCTCTCCTGGGAGCTCGGGGGTAGACGGGGCTCTGTGAGAGTTGGAGAGCTTTAGCACTGCTCTCAGACACCATCCAGGCTGCAGGAAGGAAATATCTATTTATTTCCTTCAGGCAGAACACGGAGTAGGAGCAGATCTGTATAATGGCTTTTCTGCCGCACAGTTCCCCAAGGCTATGGCTCAGCTGGAAGCAAGGGTGGGTGAGTCAGCAGTCTGTCTCTGTCCTTAAGGTGTCCTTATCCTCTGCACTGTTCAGGCAATAAACCAGTAAGATTTTTCATTCAGACCCGTGATATGTGGTGGTGAACATGCTTCACTGCTATTTCCAGAATAAAAAGTTGTCGGTGTAGCAAGAAGGGTGGCTCTAGCAGCACAGATTTTGAGGAGGAATTTTTTTCTTTCTTTTCTTAAGACTCTGGATTAAGCTCTTTCAGTGTTATCTGGCTCTCTCACCTGTTCCAGCTGCACTGGCAGGGCTGTATTTAGTTTGCAAGGTTCAAGGTTAGCTTGAGGTTGGGCTCAGACCATGGTCAAGAAATGTAAACATGTGAAAGGCGTGTGAACACGTTTGGGAAATGCCATATGGTGTTCTCCCTCCTCCCCATCCTTGCTGGTGAAAGCCCACTGACATTTTTGTAGTGAATTCTCCAGGAAAGAACAGATAAACACCAAGACAAAACTGCAGCATAGCCAGGCTCAGTCTCGGATGAGAGGTTTATCTCTCCTCTGAAAACCTTAATCAGGCCAAGCTTACGTGGGACTGGTGTTTGCTGACTTACTGTTTCTGCCTGTCCTTTGTGAATCATGGAAAGAAATATATCCCAGTGCTGTCAGAGATGCATTCAGACTGCTTTAACCTGTTTATAGTGGCTCTTGGGGTATGTCTGCATTGTACAGAGGTACCTGTTTTGGCTACAAACAAGTTTCCTCCAGAGCCTGGAGCAGGACAGCTGTGCCAGTGGGGCTTTGTATAAGAGTAATTGTCATGTGCTGCTCCCTCAGTGTGGCCAGGCTCTGGGCAGTTCAGTCCTGCTGCCTTGTGCAGGAGAACAGAGGTAACTCTCAGACAGTTCTGCCTGTGGGGCACAAAGCTTTGCTCTCCTCATACGTGCTTAGGATTTCTTCTAATTTCAAACTTTTTAATTTCTGTAAATGCTTCAGCTTATTGTTGCCTTTCATTTTGACAGGAGCCAAACTCACATCCTTCCCACCAGAGAAAGCAGCCCTCCCTCCTGCTAGTAGTGCTGAACTGTGGTCATGCAATGGAAGAGATGGGGATCTCCCAGTATCTCGGTTTCCCATAAAACACTCTGACATCCAGCAGTCAGGTATGATGCAAAGCTCCTGTTGTTGCTTTAGAGTTCCTGTTCTGATAGACCAAAAAGCCCAGCCTGGTGCAGGATTGCCCTGGAAGCCCCACTGCTTACTGGGAATGGCTGCTCTTCCCAGTTCCTTTTCTCCCCAGCTCCCCTAGTCCAGAACCTTCTCCTTTCTGCCTCACCGCTTTCCAGACAGCATCTGCTGCCCACCAAAAGTGTGTTGTATGGGCTCTGAAGAGGGCAAGAGATACATGTTTCAAATCTAATAGAAGTGAATAATTCACAGGACTTCGGGGAATTCAGAGTTGTATTGCAGTGCCCAATTTCCACAGCTGATTGGCCAAGTTAAATGACTCAGCTCCACAACCAAGTCTCCTGTGCAGCATGTGACTGGCTGGATGGTACCCCACGTGTCAATTTTACTTTGAAGAGCTGGGCACCCATCTGCAACTTCTGAAAGTTTGAATTTAATTTGCTATTATTTGGTTTCTCGCCTGAAAATTCCCCTGGTAAAAACATTGCGCTTGCTTTTATCTCCTTTGCTGCTTCCTCAGCTGCCTCCAGCCCATTTGAACTGTACCTCTTGCCATCCTGGTTCATGTGAGTAAGTCACAAAGGTGACCCAGAATCAGCTAAGTCAAGGTTTAAAATTTCTATTTGTAGCCACGTTTTCTAAGGTAAAGCTCATCTACTTCTTTTCCTTCATTCTTATCCCTGCTGCTTTTTTCACACTTTCAGGCACAGCCCTATGAAAACTGGTTTCAGTGTTGATGTAAAACTTTAACAGTTGGCATTTGGTCTCACTCCCACTCGGCATTTCTTTATTTCTTTAGCTGTGATCCTACAACTGTGTGTGGGCTTGTGTTAGAAACCGGATCACTGAAATGGTACAACATTTATCGAGGGAGGAAGGCAGGGAAGGAGGAAGGAAGGACAAGCTTGTTAAATTCACTTCACCGTGGTCTCTTAGAGGATGCAGCTTCCTTCTCTCCCTGCATGGCTTTCTCTCCCTCCTTCTCTATCTTTGCCCACCTGCCACTTGTAGATCACATTTCTTGCAATCATCTCCTCACACCCCGTGTGTACAGGTGTATAACATCATGTTAACAAAGTTTTCTGTCTTTGTCTTGTGCACCTTCTCACCCATACAGAGAAAAGTGTACTTGTACTGCTGGGGCGTGTAGCACACAGAAAACAAGCAGCACATCAGGTTAAACCAACTGCAGTTCTGTGTTGTAAGGAGGATGTGTTAATGGGGCTTTTCAGGCAAGTCTGTCAGCCTCTGAGTGCTCATGGGGGACGCTGGGTGGTATAATGATAGAATTTTCACATGACCAGAATTTCATTACATCATTTGTTAGCATATGGAATACCACAAGGGAGTTCTACTTTATTTAACATAGTAACAATGAACAGCT
Source organism: Pachycephala philippinensis (assembly GCA_013397055.1). NCBI lineage: Eukaryota > Metazoa > Chordata > Aves > Passeriformes > Pachycephala > Pachycephala philippinensis. The sequence continues at coordinate 33,116 of VWZT01015357.1, forward strand.
GGCTGCATTACAGTCCTCTGTGTCAGAGAGGATACAGTCAAAATATATTAGTCTAGTTTAAAACATTCAAATTACTTTCTTGTAGGCTGGCCAGTATGCCCCGTGAGTGAACAAAAACAAGGAAAAGACAACTCAATAGTGGAAATAAAATGTCAAACATAATGAGAGCCTGAGCACTAAGCAGAAGAAATGTTGCCATGAAAGGTGTTAGAGGGATTTAACCTATTTAAGGGACATGGATTTTAAAGGGATCTAGTTTCCAGGACTGCTCTGTTGTCTACCAGGACTTTTAAGCCAAGAGTTACATATGATACAATGTTGATATCACTATTCTGATAAAATTATGATTTTACTTGCCTGAAAATTCCAGTGTTAAAAATGTCAGCTATTAGCTCCTTTTGTAGCTCTGTGAGTTTAGCAGGGACATTTGATCATTCCCAGCTACTGGCATTGCCTCATCTTTTAGAGTTGTTCTGCAGCACCTCTGCTCCCTTCCCCTCCAGCCATATCAGACAGCATCATTGCTGCTGCACTGAGGGCACTAGACATCTCTGACAATTTTGATGTGTATTATATAGATAACCTGGAACCTTTTGCACACTTAGCACTGTGTGATGTGTCCCAAAAGCTGGCATGTGCAGTTGCAGCCCCTGTAATGGCTAACAGACTGTGAGCTTCTTCTTTCTCTGTGCAGCCTTTATCAAGTTTCCCAGTTTTTCCAAGTCTCAGCTCACCAACTAGACAATTAGGATTAAGCATAATTTTCTCATGTTTTGAGAGATGGACAGAGTTCTGTGATCTGTTCCATAGCAAAACAGAAATATCCTGCACAAATTCCCATTCATGTAGGATTTTTAGTGTTTACTCGAGTACATACAGTATAATACAAGTTAATAATCAGAAGAAAGGGACTTAGATGTCACTTCTTGACAGTTTGTGGTATTACCCACAGACCTTTTCAGAGTGCTTTGCAAATGTAGTTTTACAAGCTGAAAAGGACATTGTGTTCCCACAGTTGCTATAAAAGATCTTTTCGTAGTATTAAAGCATGGGATTGACAGGAAGCCTTCTCTCATGATTGGCCTGTTTTTTTTGTTGTTTTAAGTATGCATGGTTATACCTCGGCATTTGTATTTTTCTAACAGCCCATAGAATAACACTTCCATTGGCTTTTCTTGCCATTAGGCACATTTAGATATATCCAGCATGTCCAATCTCACAGGAGCTGGTGTCTTTGGGCATTGGTGTTTGCAGTTCCTTTTCCCCAGCTCACCTGCTCTTCTGCTTTTGGGGGCAGATGGCCAGAACAAAGAAAGGGTTTCCAGATTTGGCCTTACAAACCACTGAATGAACAACCACTTGAGGTTTTGTTACACATTTAAATGAAACTTAGTCATAGATAAATGCCCAGATGAAAGGGGATTCAAAATTGGGATGGGAAAGAAAGAAGAGCAAAATGCAGCAATAGTATTGAGGTATCACCTTCAAAGGAGGTTTTCAACAAGATGTCCCTGTTTAACATTGAACAATTGGATAAAGGACTGAATGATATCTGATAGATTTTTTTCCTTCAGAAACACTTTTCTGATCTGTGGAAAACTCTTTCCTCAGCCCCAAACAGAAATGAAACAAAATTCATCTTTATAGTTCCTCTGAAACAAAGAGACTGACATTGTCTCACATCTTACAGTCACTGACGGGGAAAGTGAGGACTGAAGGTGCTCAGGGTGGGTGAAACCTGCCTAGTGCATTGACTTTCTGCTGCTCGGGTCCATAACTGACAAATGCACTTTTGGAAACAGACTGGAAAACACAAAATGCAAAGGTTCTGCCAGTCTGCAGCAAGAAAATGGCATTCCGGCCTTTCAGGCAAGAGATGCTGGAACACAAAGCTGCTGTTCTTAAACACAGCTCCTTGTGCAGAGGTGTTAAATCGGTTTATTTACCAAACACAGACATGACTAGAATCTGTGAGAAGGCAGGTGCCTGCCTCCTGCAGCATCTCAAATGAGGAGAAGGCAGTAGGGAGTGCAGGCAGTGCTGGGTAAAGGAGGGATGGGAACAGTAACTTGACTCAGCTCGGTCTTTCGATGGGAACAAGTGAATTAGAGTAAGAGATGTAGCATTTCATGTTGGCTTGAACATTTCAAATTACAGAGACGACACAAATGTAATAAAAATTTTATTGTCTTCAGAATAATGGAGAGATTTATTATGGTTTTTGTGTGACAGAAAATGCTGTAATTGAGACTGCACTATAAAAACAAGTGTGACAAGAGCTATTTTTAAGGTTCTCAGACTCTTTGACAAATTCTCCTTTTAAACTTTCGTGCTTCCCCTAACAGTGGGAAAAAAATCATATGATGTAAAAAACCCCATGATCGCAAGCCCTTATTAAGCTTGTTTTAAAAAAAGTAGAAAATAAAATACATGTTCTGATTCCAGTTTGCATAATTTAACAAAAATAAGTTCAGAAGCACCACAGTAGGGCTCAGTGGGAAAAAGTAGCTCCTATATAGCACTTTCTATGCCTACATTTTTAGATAAAAAATAGCTTAACACAGTTGTTCCCTAAAATTATGCATCCTAAATATTTCAGCACTGAAGAGCTAATGTGTTGTTTGATACTCCCCTTTTTGCAATTTAGCATTGCCATTATAATAAGGCTTTGATGTATTGTATCACTGTAAAAAGTCAGTCACTCTTCACTATTTGCTCAATGCATATTTTGCTATACAGGGACGAAACTAAGCATGTGCTGAATTGATGATTCAGTTCATCTATCTGCAGTATTTCTGTGAATGCTGTGCCACAATGGACATTTCAGCCTGGGACATTCTGGTGCTCAGCAAGAGCTGATCCCGGGTGGGCTCTCCTACCTGCTGGGAGGATACTCAGAATTTGGAGTTGTAGTGCTAAACAGCCTGCAAGTAAAACATTTTATAAACCAGACTGTATTTAGCCTCTGTGTTTTCATTCTAGCTATTTTCCAGACACCAAAAGTTGAGTTTACTTTTTGAAAGAGACTCCACGAGTATAAACTAGAGCATAACTTTTTATTATTTGTAAATGTTACATGTTTTATTGCTGAAGAGCAGCATCAAAACTTTACAAAGGACGTTGAATTCGGTGCTGGTAAGGGAAAGTGATCCATCCTCCCTATGTAGAAAGGATTACGTCACGAAGGGATGGAAACAAAGAGCTCTGAGGGACTGGGATAGGCAAACTTCCCTCCATTCACAGGAAATGGGTGAAGCCTTGCTTGAAATTATTATTCAGACGTTTTGTGCTGTGAAGGAAATGTCTCCTGATAGCACAAGCTATTGGTTTCCTGTTGTGAACTAACAGTTTTGGCATAACCAAGAATAGACAGGAAGGGCAAATGATTGGGGGTCATTGGGAGAACTTATTTTAATGAAAAGACCAGGCCAAGTAAGTGGGAAGAAATTTGGACTGAAAAAGACCCTGAAATTAAAATGGGGGTGGGGGGAAGGGAGAAGAAAAGGGCTCAGATGCTGATTGCTACAGTGGAAATAAATCTTTGTGGAAATAAATAATAATAAAAAAATGTCCCCCATGAAATGTTCACAAGGTTAGCAGGGAGAACACTGTTGTTGGGCAGGAAGTATCACAGGGGGAGAAAGCCCTTTGCGTCCTACCTAATTAAGAGCCTGATTCAACAAATATATATCCGGCTTCGACACTGAGGAAAGCAATTTTTGGAAGTTTTCACAGATGTGGAACTGTTTGGGTTTTTTTTTTTTTTACAACTAGGACCTTCCAACAGAGGCACTTTCAAGTGCTCTTTTTCAAGCAGGGTGTATAAATAGCAGTGCCAGCAGGTCCCTGAGCCCTGGGCCAGCTGGGTGTGCGCCTTCCAGGCAAAGGGAAAGGCTCACACGACATGTTCCTGCCTTGGGCCTCATCCCAGCCTGCTGCCAGAGCAGAGCACGAGGCTTCCCTTATGTCTTCTGAGCTCTTTGGGGATCTGTGCCACCTTCCCAGGCTTGCTGATGCCATGCCAGGACTGTGCTGTTGTCTGTCACTGTGGCTCTTCTCTCGCGGGGACAGTGATGCCTAAAGAGGCCAGCCTAGAAACAGAGACTGGACAGGAGGAAGGGAATAAAGGTGGATATTTATCTGAAAGGCCTTCAGAGGCACACCCTGGGCAGGCCAAAGGCTACACCCAAGGTGGACCCTGAGTCACGAGTTCTTCACACTTTTATAGCTTTGCTCCATTTGCATCTCAACCCAATTTCACCAATTAAACTTTAGCTAATGATGGAATTTCCCCTCAGCTTGCCCCCCTTCTCAAGATGCTGGGTTACACATTTTGGGCCTAGGCCGGGCTGGGTGTCCTTGGAGAGCAGCCTGGAGAGGCTTTGTTCTGTCTGTCTCAGCATGAGAGAGCAGCAGCTCCCAGGCTGCAGGACACTGCAGAGTTACACACTGGGAATGCAGAATTTGAAAAATATAAAAGCTAAAACCTGAGGTATCAACAATGCAGAACTGGTTACAGCTCCAGAGGCCACGGAGCCTTCCTCCTGGAACATCCCAGGGGCTGGAGGATGGCAGGGCATGGCAGGGAGCACTCACTGAGCTCTGTCCTGTCACTCACAGGGTTTCACTGTCAGCAGCAAAAATGAAATCTAAAAATCTCTACGGCGTGGCAGACTCTTCTTTTTAAGATGGCAGCCTAAGTTTCACTTCAAGCATTCAAAGTGCTTGCAGACTATTTCTAAAAATCAATGAAATCTGCTTGGACTTTTGCGTTATGTACTTTTGGAACAAGCATTGTCACCCTTGCAAAAATTATTTTGATTGTATGGAAATTCAGGTTGTAGAAAATGGCTACCTGGTTCAGAAAAAACATGAAAAATGTCACCTTGGTTTTTTGCTGATTCTTAAAAGGCCGCCCTTAAAGAGTCTTTTATGATCCCAAACCCACAAGAGTTTGTAAAAATGTGCCTGAATTTGTTTTTGGATTTAATTTATATAGAATTTTTAAACCCATATACAACATTTCTGCTTTCTACTCTGAGAAAAATACAAACTTCAGTCACATTGGAATCATGCTTTTTTTTTAACATCTCCTTTTAAATATTTTTGTTTCCATTTAGGACTGCCAGCATTACCATGGAAACCCCCAAAAATAAAGACTTTCCCAGCCTTGTGAGAGTACACCTGCAAGAGCAAGAATTGCTTATCAAAAGTGACTTCTTCTTTATGGGTGTCACCTAAGGACATTTTGTGTGGTCAGTATGACTTTTTCTCTCAAAATATATTGAAATTATATTCTTAGCATTGGTACAATTTGGTATTTTACCATGGACCAGTAACAAATGTCTGTTGCTATCCAACAATTCTCTCTTTAATACACTATCTCAGCTTCAAGAGAAAAACCAGCTCTTGACAAACTGTAGAGTTGAGTTTGGAAGCCCTGAAATAACAAGATGAAATAAGCACTCATCTCAGTGAGACAAACACGTAAAATGAAGATCTAATAAGCTGTTTTAATATAAATCAGTCCACTTCGGAAGGACTTGGACCAGAGTTACAAAGAGAATTGCAAGAATTCATCTGCTGCTTCCTAGTAGAGAGGTGGAGCATATTTACTAGTGAGCAGTTGGCTAGTATCAAAATGGATCTCTTTAGACTTTTCAACACTGCTAGTTTTTTGGGGTTTTTTTTGTTACAAAATTAAACAGTTTGATCTGAAATTTTACAATTGTAACTAGTTCTGTGCAATTTTCAAGTTAACAACAAAAAATTTTTAGTTAATTACTTAATGGCTTAGCATGTATTTTTCCAAGCAGAAGGCAGCTGTGATGGTAGGACTGAATTCAGATAATCTGGCAGTGTCTATGAATAATATTTCAAGACAATGCTCTTGTAATAACAAGCCCTCAAACCAACAGGATATTTTAATTCTTTTGGTGCCTACTCTCTGTTCTTAACTATATGACTTGTATATTCTGCTTGCCAAATTGTTAAAATTTCTACTCTATGAAGGCTTTTGATTTGTGTACCTTTCTGCAGTGTAGTGGCAATTTGACAAGTCTGCATCTCTAATGAGCACCACTGGGAAAATTGAGATCTTTTTGTTTGTTTTTCTGTATTAAGAACTTTCCATTATTCCAAAACCAATGAAAAACTGAACTTTAAATAATGCTAGAAATACACCTTTGTGTTATTACCAATAGCACAGGAAAATCACCTACATAATTTTTGTGTTATTTAAGCGTACTGGAAAACCTAATTTAAATGCATTCAGGTGTCACCAAGATTTGCTTTTCACTGCTGTTTTAATGAGCAAAGTCCTTGGCAGTCCTGTTTTTTAGCGTGGGCAAACCTCAGAAATGCTAACTGTAACATCTCCATGGTATGTCTAACACCAAATGATCCTGCTCAAATCAATAGACACCTTGGGAAATTAGATGCAATTCCATGAGAACAGGACATCAGACCTCAGCTCTCCGGGAGTACTGAAGTACTAAAGGAAAGAACAAATTCAGTCCTCAAACCAAGTGTTTGCAGTACAGAGCTGAGTCTAAAGAGGGGGAGATTCATTCAAGCAGAATATTTAGTTGTACATGACAAATTAGTGTCATGACTGTTGCACCATCTCAGGTTATAATCTCATCAGGATATTATATTTTTGCAGGACTGGAGCTTCCTGTTTGTACAAGTGAAAAATCTTCCCAAAGAAGTCTGGTGTGTCTAAGAAGAAATCCTTCTAAAAGTGCACAGGTACTATCAACAAGATACAAAAGTATTGAAGTAATTTTTGCTGAATTTACCAGCTTTAGGTACTGCACTATCAAAGTCCTGGATGTTTGCACTCAATAAGGTTTCTGTGTCACAAGAGAAATGTTTCCCCAACAAATGCTGATTCAAATGGTGTACATTCCCACAGCTTCAATTTTTGCTCTAGGCTAAGTAGATGATTATTTAGTGTTGCTACAAGATGTCATATTACTTATGCTGCTCACCAAAGAGGTGGTTGTGTTTCAACGTCAGGCAGGGAGTGTTCCCGTGTGTGCATTTGTGCCCAAAAGGACCATTTCAAAAGCTTTGTTGCCCATGTTCGTTGATACCCTTTAAGGTTGATGGTTGTTGCAGATGGCAGCAGAAGCTGAATTTCCCTGTGAAGGTGGGTAGGAGTGGCAATCAGATGAAACTGGGGAAGGGTTATAAGTGTTTTAAATTCTTATGCGGCAAAACGTGTGGAAACTGCGGATGGGTTAAACGTGTGACGGGTTACCAGGCAGGGTTAATTTTTCAGGAATGGAGAAATGATAATGAAATTAATTGTAGTGGAATTTGTAAACTGGCAGAGAATTGAGGTCAGTCATTGTAAAATTATTCCTCTTGCTTTGGCTGGATGCTCTGTGCAAGCTGCTATTCCCCCTCCTACAGTGTTAAAATCACTGCTTTTCATTTGTGCGTGCTTTCTGGAACTGATGAGATTAAAACAGCATAATACCACTTCAGCTCAATAGGGAATGATTGCAACTGAAAAGCATTTATTTATTTGACGTGAATCATTCTGTAGCACATTTCAGTTCCATGCTGGAGAGTTTTTTCATCTCTTCAACATTTGCTTAAATAGGAGAAGCGACAAGATGTCCCTGTCCCTGGCACCTTTATTTTGCTAATGCAGGTGACACACACCTCACTTCATAGTGCTGATGTATTGCAAGAGGACATCTAGGATAGTTTCAACTATCCTAGTGTTCATTGTTACCACATCAAGTCTTTGCAGTTGTTCATGAGGATGCTGGTCAGTGTAAAAACAAAATCATAATGTAATATTAATATCATAGAAAAGGCTACAAACAAAGAAAAAAGTGGGTTTTGTTGTAATGTCTGTTGGCTCCACCTGGCTAGTAGCTTTTAAAATGAGCTAGACATTAAATAGCAATGGTTTTGTCTAAAAATAGAGTAGATGCTTTATGGAGAAAGTTTTCTCCTAATTAAGAGGACAGGTGAATTGTGGGGAGAATAACTTAATATTATGGTAATCATAATCTTTGACTTTTAACTGTATTAAAAAACACTGCCCCTTTAATGACAGCTTTGTTACACTAATGCACAACTTTGCTTTTTTTTTCTCAACTTAGTTAACAGTTCAGATCAGATCCTTTTATTCCAATTTACATACATGCCAATCATTCCAGGATGGAACTAACAATTGTATTGTAGCAAGAGCGAAACAGAGTTTGTAGAAAAAGAACATACACCAAAACTTCTTTTTTTAGGCCAATTAATATAACTGGAAAGAACAGGCAGGCTTTTGGGCTCAAAATCCTTTCTCTTGGTCTGAAAAGGAGTGGCAGAATGTGAGATAGAGATGAGATTAAGCCCAATTCCTCTTAGTTTAATCTAATTATGTTAGTTAGGCCACTTGAGAGATAAGGGTACATTGCAAGCATAGAGCAAAACTCCCTTCCATGTTACAGCAATTAAACTCTGCTGGGAAAAGTTGTGCTGCAAGGAGAGCTGCACAAGCCTGTCCTCAGTTTCCAGAGACCCCCTGGGCTCCCCAATTTCTGGCATGCACCCATCCACACTGGCAGCACACACAGCACCCAGGCACTGCCATACAGGACCTGGAGTGTCCCCACACGAGCCAAGTTAACATCACAGCCCCAGGTTTGCATACAGAGCTCCCCTGGAGCTGGGGCTCCCTCAGTGACTGTCTGGCTGCTGAGGAGTGCTTCTCAGAGACTGAGAGCAGCTCAGTGCCTGTGATCTTGGGAGCCCCTCTGGAATGTCCCCCTGAGCTGGTGGACAAGGTTCTAACCAGGCAAATGGATGGATTACCAATATTCCTTGGATTCCTTGGCCATCTGGATGTACTGCTGCCACCAGGCTCATTTTTCAGCTTGACGAATCTAATGATTTTGGCAATGGTTGTGGCTGCTCCCAATCATTCTTTTAACAATTTCCATTACCCTGGCCAGTTATTTTCAGGGTCTTGGCCTTTTCCTTCAGAGCTATGTTTTTTTTACATTTCAAGATCTCTGAATAGCAACTTGTGCAAGTATGTCCCTTTGTGTCTGCTCCTCATCTTGGAGCAGTTTACATACAGCAAATGCCTTTTGAATGGGCTTGTGACAAAGTGACTCAGGCCCTGCTGCTCTAAATGACCTTCCCACAGACAGAAAAAGGAGACAAACATCAGCTCTCCATTTTGCTGGACAGGGCACTAAGCATACAGTCAGGTAGAAAGTAATGTGGGTTTCATCATGGTGTCAGTAGCAGACCCCACTGTTCCCTCTGACATAGCTCACACAGGGACTCCCCAGACAGGGCTGGCTTCAGCTCCATTTAACTCCACAGTTTTGTCCATCTTTGGGTCTTTTCAGCCCCAACAGGCATCTTCTTGTGTATTTTAAGCTGAAAGAAAAGTCAGCAAACAAAAACTGAGTCTACACAGGCACCCAGGAACAAAGCTGTCATTATAGGATATGCAACTGCTTTTTCTGAAGCATTGCTAAGTCTTATTCTCTCAGATCCGTACACACTGTCCAGTTCATGCCTTAGACCACTGGGGGAAGAAAAAGTTCCCAAACGTGCTTGAAATACTAAACTAGTCCCAGGAGGAAAAACCTAAACAAACATTATCCCCCTCACTGAACACACCCCATCCTTCCCTAACCTAGGCAGCCACTGACACTTATCACTTTCTGCCAGCAGCTCTGACTGTTCTGTTCCTCACAAGGAAGCCTCACACTGCTTGTACAGTTTTTTGTCACCCCTGTACATTGGATGCCTCAGTCACTGAGCCAGCTGTTCTGCTGATTCTTAGAAGGGCTTTCACAGAAAGGAATTCTATATAAAAATGCTGCTGCCCTGAGACTAGGTGGTGACTAGTGGTGACTGGTCATTAGGTCACCCTCAGTGACTTGTGGTGACTGGCACCACTCGTTACACAAGGGGCCAAACAGCAGACAGGGATTTTGGCAGAATGGCTTCTGAGTGATGAGTTTCCTATTATCAATCTTTACCAGTGTATGTACATATGACAGTAAAATAGACCAGGCATCTCTAATTACCATGGCTAACTCACAAAAGTAGGGTTGGCTAGTCTTAGCCTCTCAACAGAAGAAGCTATAATAAGAATCAAAAGCTGCACTTGGTGAAAATTATCATCAGTTACCGCCAGAAATAAAGACATTTCAGATGCCATTTCCTTGAATATATGGTTAATAGTTTCAAATCTTAGAAAGCTTGTGCCAGCTCCTCCCCATCATACAGCTGCACCGACTCCACAGTCTTTGGATCCAGTTCAAATCTTGTTTTCAGTATGACAAGAACTTTTGCCAACACTGTAGTTAAGCAACAAGAATAACTCCAGTAATAAGACAGACAAATAAAAACGTCTTAGCAAGCAGGTAAGGATCTAAAGCCGGGAGAAAAGCTGGGTAAGTTTTCAGCACAAATAGAACCATAGCAAATTAAGCAGGTTTGCTTAAATTGTACCTGAGATGTCCACTCCCAGAGACAGGTCTTGAGCCACAACCTAACTTCTCTTTTCCAGGTGGCCCTTGCAGAAAACCTGAATCAAGACTGTCTAAAAGTCCTATCTTCTCACTTCAGGCCACATCAGCCCTTATCAGAAAGGCCATGGAACATCTTGTCTGACTGGGCTCAAACTTATGGTCTCATCACAAGGACAGATGGGATGTGGGGAGGTGACAGGGACAGGTAATGCTCAGAGCTTGCCAGCACGGCAGGATAAGGGTCAGATGCTGGGAGTGAACTCGAGTTTTTCTCCAAGTCTACTGGTCAGTTCAGCAGTCCCAAAGGTGATCCTGGGACCTGATCAGGAGTTTAATTCAAAGCAGTAAATTTGTTCTTTAGGCTGTACTCAACTCACGGAGCTTCTTTATCCACTGGATCAAGGAAAGCCCCAAAAATTACACATTAGGTATGCACGGTTTCATAGCAAATGCAAATACACATTTTAAATGTCACATGAATGCAGTGGATTGCATTCACAGCATGCTGTCAGCCTACTTAAATACTAGCATATTCTTCTCTTAAATGCATATGTAATTTATAATAGCCAGCTAACATCAGGAAGCTCTTCATGCTCCAAGGCTGAAATACTTGTATGTTATACTTGTATACTGCACTACCCCTGAAGACTAATAGTAAAACAAAATAGGAAAATTTGCTCCCCAGAGGGGAGACTCCTCTAGGCTTTAAGGACATATAATTTCCAATTAAAGCTTTACAGAAGAGCTGATAGGTGCAGTGTGACTAAGGCTCAAGACTACCCCAATGTCTGTCTGTCTGTCTGTCTGATGAGGTGCCTATGGCACTGCTGTAGCATTACAAACACGTACTGGTAAATCCACCTCTGAATGCAGCTCATCTCTCTTGGGAATGAAGTTCATCTTTCACAATGCAACATGGTCTTCTAAACAGAAGGAGAAAGAAAAAAACATTTATCATTCTTGTGCCAGGCAGAGCTCAGCTTGAAAGAAACCGGATGAAATGTGTATCATTCATCTAAGGAACAAATCCACACTACAGATTTGTCTGAGAGACAAGTGAATGCGATCCAGAAAAGCTATCCATTTCAGAACGGGAGGCTTGAATTCAGTCCAGCCACAAAATGCATGCTGAGTAGCATCCATTTATTCAGGGTAGTAATGGTTTCTTCTAAGAGCACATCGCCTTGATCATTGTGTTAAACATAGTATATATAACCAACAAAAATTCCCATCTTTGCAAATGCAGGCTATCTGCCAGTTCCACAAAGGGATTTTTTTCCTAAATAGCTACTGGATAAGGGCTGTTGCCTGCAGAGCAGGTTTTGTGTGCTCAGCCTACTGCGATCATCAGGTCTGAGTGCACAGTAAATGGAATTCACGAGCCTTTCCAAGTCACCTCCTGTGTAAAGCCCTGAACAGACAGTCCCAGAAGTGAAGTAAGGAACAACTTCCCTCTCCGCCCCTTTGGGCAGCTCACATACATGCTTTTAGCAATACCTAAAACAAGAAGAACACCTACAGCCACTTCACTGGCACTGACGGAAGCAGAACGGAAATGAGAAGCTGATTAAGTGGAGAGCCAGCTTCACATGCAGAGAAACTTCCAACTTTCGTTCCTAACGACTTCTTAAAAAGTGCTTCAGTTTTGCTTGTACTCCCTCTGAAAAAAATAGAAATCTTGGCCCACGAGCTCTCAGTGCCTACACAGATGAAAGCTGCGAGAGGCCTTAAATGACTTCAGCAGGAAACTACTGGGAAGGGGAGGGGTCTGTTTTCTGACAGTCCCATTACACATTTCTAGGAAAAATCTTTTCAAGTTCTGTGGACGAAAACGAAACAGAATTACAGCACTGCCTCTCTTTTGGAGACAATCAAAACAACACTTTTCCTGCTCCCATGCTGGAGTGCTGCAAAGTAATTCCCTTCTTTTTTTATCTCCCTGTCTCTCTCTCTCAGGATCTTGGGGTCAGGAATAGCACTTCAGATTGAAGAAATTGTTAGAATCAATTCATTCAAAGTCTGCTCCAACAGGAACCATGCTTGTTTCAGGTAAACTTGAGGATTACTTTGTTCTGCAGTAGCATTCATAAATCCTTCTGCCATTTCCCAAACCCCTCACAAACTGTTCAATGAGCTCAGGAGTTTTCTACTTAGCAGCAATGACAAAGCTGCTACTTTTAAACTACTGCAAAACCAAGGCAGGGAAGCTGAGCAGTAACAGACATCAGCCAACATCAGCCCCAGATCACTGGGGTGGATGGTCATCCTCAAACAGTATTTCCATTTTTCCCCTCTTGGTAAATTGCTCTGGGAAAAATCCTCTTTTTTAGTGTTATGTAGTTAAAAATTAGAAAGTCACCACCACTTACACAAAGCTGCAATTCCTGGCCGTGCTGGGAATTTTAACTGATGTCTCCACCCAAGCAGCGTGTGGAACCAATGTAATGGCTAATACAATTCAGAGCTCAAAATGGAGAGATGTTGCAGCTCCAGCTGTTTTTGTAAGTCAGTACAAGAGATCTTTGGAAGCATTAGAGAAGAAATAGAAACAGAGGTGAATTATGGCTCCTAGTCTGACGTGCACTAAGGAATACGTGAGTGACAGGGTAAAAAGCAAGACAAAAGTGAAGCATCACTGGACAGTATCACACAGTGCCATGCTCAGGACCAAGACAGCTACAAGAAAGTGATGACTGTTGGGACATACCTCATGGGAAACAGGTGCATTGTTTTTTGTCTGTGCTTTTAGAAAAGGCACAGTCCTCAAAGGTGAAGATACACGACGGCCTGGGATAGACAATACAGCTTTTGTTGTGATGAAGAAGAAAGGTTCACTGTGAGCAGACTTGGCCCAACTGATGACTCGATGTGCTCTACAAATCCCTCAGTTATCAGCAAGCTACAACTCCCTGTTTATCAGCCCATCCAAGCTAACTCTGCAAGAGCTTTTTTATTCCCTGAGAACTGAGCTGTACTGTTTGACCAAACAAGTTTCCATGTTCTTTCCCAACCTAACATGCAGAGACCCAAAATCACTGGCAGGGCACAATGAGGACAAGCATTTACCTTATTACCAAATATATTTCCATGTAGGTCCCTACTTATAAGCAGAAGATCTCAACTAGCTGCTGGTTCTGATGCAGATTTTTAGCAATTTAACAATTACTTAGTATTTAATGAGTATTTAGGAGTCATTTGGTAGATCTGCTGTCTGTCTGGAGATGTGAGAGACAAAGAATTTATCCAGTGAAGAGAATCATGGTCTGAACTCTGTCCCCACTGAAGACAGAAGCTGATCTGCTACCAACATCAATGCTTCATACTTGTGCTGTGTATTTAAAAAATAATTAAATATATAGATAAGCAATAGAATTATTTGACAAGAACTAAAGAGGGGTGAGGTAATCATAAAACACTTCCGGGGCTTTCATCTCTAAAAACAAATTTAAAAGGTTGCTTATAAATAATAAAAAATTCTGTGTTTCTTTGAAAAGTCAAAATACCCAAACCTCAGGTAATGCAGTTCTTAAATAACATTACAACAACCTCTCTCAGAACATGTTAAACCTGTACATCCCAGTTTCATATCTGCAGGTAGGACTCACTCTGCAAACCAGACCTAACTAGGAACATTTTTGCTAAGCACATTCTAAAAGGCTGTAATTCCCCCCTAAAAAATGGTCTGAGAGAGAGAATTCTGTACTTTCTGGAGTGGTAAAATTAAACAGTTTGAAAATGATATGCTTCAGGCTCACAAGAGCCCTCAAACACTACTACAAATACAGCAGCATTTAAGATTACTAGGTTGAAATGATCATCAATCTGACTTTGGCACAATGCTAGCTTTTTCCCTTAGAAATAAATTTAATATCATTTCACTCTGTCACTAACCAGGATTATTTGATTCTGAGGACAAATTCATATAGTCGATATCACTGAAGCACATAAACAAGCTGAGCACTTTTCTAAAATAAAACTGTAGGACGTCAATGCAAATCAACAGTAAAAATACATTTTAGAAGGATGTAAGAAGTAGAATAACTTAGTTACAGAGCATCTTAATGAGTAAAAAAAATACTGTTTTGCAGCCCACTTCTGAAAACTAAAGCAGTTTGCTTTTTCCCCACTGATAAATAAAACCCTGCTATTTTTTGCCATAAACCCCCCCCAACATTTAACCTGTTATTTTTGACAAATAGACTTTGAAAAGCGCAACACATAAAGGAAGGCTTTCGCGAATCGTGTGGGTTATAAATTTTTTTGGCAGCTGAAATTCTTTAAATTTTGGAATGAATAGTCTTGAGGTGGAGGGGCTAGATCAGAGTTATTGAAAGAGGAGTGTCCATCTTACAGCATTTTCCTGCAGCTGTACTGTGACCATTCTTTATGCTCTGTTCTCTTGACAGGAGTGATTTTCCCTGGACATCAGTGACTCATGGGAACTCTAGATCACTTCAGTAAAATGCAGCCTCACGAGGAAGAACCTGCAACATCTCAGAGATCACAGCCTGAAATGGATCCAAACCCAGCCAGCAACTGCATCTCCTGTAAGTGAAACCCGTCCATCTTCCAAAATCATCTCACAGGGGAGGGGATGTCCACAGTGACAGTAAATGAATGTAACAGCAACCCAGGTAAAAATATTGCTAAAGCAATACTTTTGGGAAAAGCTTTAAAAAAGTACTTTGACTCTTTTTTTCTCATGTTTCTATCTCATGGATTTACTAGATTTTAGAAGTCTGTTTTACTCGAGCTTCTTTCTGATCACCACTGCACATTTGCAAAGCATATTTATCATCCAGGGAAAGTCTTCCACAGACCACCATTATTTTCAAAGGAAAAGGGAAAAATACAGCAAAGGCTTCAAAGATGTGAGTGAATTATTTCATTCACAAGTGCAGCATGTGCTCTCTCTTGTGTAATGGCACAGTACAGAAAACAAGATGTAATTAATGCAATTCCTTTGCCAAATGAGTGGGATCTTATAAAGAATTGGCACATAATTCTGATTTGAGCTTTCTTGTTTTAAACAAAACCAAACCTAATACAGTACAATATGATGTACTAACACTGTCCTTCACCATATTTTTCTTTTTGCCCCAATACAAGTGTCTGCAAAGTGCTGGGCCTGTACTCAAAGGACACACAGTGTCCAAACCAGCACTACTGACACAGCCAGACATTTCTGTGTGCCACGGTACAGTCATGAAAGTGAACCAAAGAAGAACATTTGGTGTTTTGTTGTCTTACATACCAAGGCAGAAAAGCATGGCCCTTCCTCTGTTCTACCCAATGAACAGATGTGGGTTTAATCACATACAAAAGAAAATGCTCACAAGTTTCAGACTATGACTTTGATATTTAGGGGTGAAATTACTTTCTCAAAGAAAGGGATTTTCATCTAATTATCTTGAAACTGTCCATAAAAGGAAGATAGGTAGGGAGCTGGATAAATACATCAAATAGGATTTCCTTTGGAGTTATTTTCTTCAGCTGGAGAGAAAACTAAGGTAATCTTCATAAACAAAAAACTTGTGGCAAGATAAGAAAAGAAGCCTCAGGGTCCAATATAGGAAAGTTATAGGAGATTCTTCAATAAATAGATATTACAGAGCAGTGTAAATTCAGATGCCTCCTCTGTCTTGCTGAACTCAAAGCTGCAGATCAACTCAAAACACAAGGTTAGCAAACGGCAGAGTTAGGTGAAATAGAGGCAGAAAATGCCTCACAAAAGCCCAAAAGGACACCTTAATTTCTGTAACTTTAAGTTGGCCACTAACCTACATCTCCCAGTATCCAGCTCCCCTGCCACCCCTTCAACTCAAATCACCTCGTAAATACCTAAGTCAGATTACCCTTCCTCCTGAGGAGCATTAGAGCTCTGACAATCTGTGTGTGAAATGCGGATCCAGGGAACGCGGATCACGGGAAACCCTTCCAGACCCATTTGGAGAGGATGTACGTGGCATGGAGGTGGCTGGAATTTGCATCCAGAGAGAACAGGTATGTTTCTAATGCCATCTGCCCTGTGCTTACCAGGATCTATCTTCATTTACGTGGCCTCTACAGGAATATTGTGCACAGAGTACAAAGGGATCTCTTTTCCACATCTGGGTGTTGCACCAGGAGCAGAGGATGGAGGGACAGAGATGAAATCTGTGATTCTGATGTGAAAGATGCACAGTGCTGGCATCTGGCAACCATAAAAGACACAAGGTAGAGCTGGGCCTCTGGCCTCTTGCCAGCCAAGGCGCCTGCAAGGATGACAAGAGCCTGTAACCCATCCAGAAGGGTCAGGATGGCAGGAACACAATCATGGCCCATCCTGGTACTTCAGCTGCAAATTTCCTAGCTTCCTAGAGTTTCAGTAAGAGCCTACCCAACATCCTAAATCAATTTTAAAACCACAGGCATTCAAAGTTCATCACAAGTTCCCAGGCCCACAAAACATCCAGATGTACACCTCCCACTGAAAATCAATGGGAGATAAGCCCCTAAATACCACTACAGTTCTGACCAAATATTTTCCTTTTTTTCCCCGCTTAAAAACCCCAAGTTGTGCCTCTTGCTCATGGCTTTTTTCAGTCCTATATTTCACTGTAACTTCTCAAGAGTCTCCCAATCTGCAGTGCCCAGCCAGCAGCACCCATCTCTGGGGTTTCAGAGATAGTGCTGGTGTCTCTGGAGCGTGTAGTGCTCACTTCAACAACTGGTCCTCAGCCTACTCACACGCTACCAGCTCCATTTCCAGGCTGTGGGGACAAACTCCTCTAATGCCAGTCACAAGACAAGACAAGATTACAGATCCTGAATGAATCCACGTCTAAACTCAGTATTAAGGAAATTCCATGCAGGCAGTTTCACTTACAGGCTTTCTTGCAATGCCTAGGACCTATCTTGAGTTTCTAAAAAGTGAGTTATTAATTATGAGCAGAGAAACAATAGCTCACTTCAGCGTGAAAAAGAATACACCCACTATTTTTCCATGCTCTGTAATTTAAAAATAGGTCAACTCATTAGCTTTAAAGCTTTCAAAAACACTAAAACCGAAATACAGGGCTCAATTTCTTTTTGTTTTTTAAGCTAGACCCAGACACTGAAGAGTTTTAGACAAATGACTACTTTAAGATGATGAAAGAGGATAAAGTTTTTGAACTGCGAATCTAATATAGCCAGAACAGATTGATTCCATAGTAAATTTTTAAACAGAAAGTAAATTTTTAAACATTGACTAAATTTGAAGCATTTAAATAAGACCAGAGCATTAACTGCACGCCAATTCAGAAGTGCTGCAGGGGCTATAATTTGTCACACTGCACATATAGATCGAGCTGACTTTTCTCACTTTTTTCCATTGTGTGCATGTTCAGAATGCAAACAGGGGCCAAAGTACACCTGAACAGCCAATTGAGAGACTTCCTATACCTAATGTGAACCAGACAGAATCAATACACACTGAAAAAAAATTTACTAGAAAAGGGCAATTTCTTACTCTGTACCTAAAAACATAACCCTGGGGGCCAAAATCGCTCTCTTGACATTTTGTAAGTTGACAACAACAGGATTATGATTAGTGGGACATTGACTCCCAGTGCCTCCCCAGCACCTTCTGCATGACCTGGGGAACTCCTGGTGTGCCTTCAGTAGGAAACAGAGGTCCCTTGGTTCATCAGCACCTGGATTTGGGGCTGTGTCTCTATCCCCAGACTAAAGTTCAGGTTCCTGCTGCCCACACAAAACAGTGAAAAGCTGCTGGTTTAAGATTTTGGGAGGTAAGTCAAACCCTACCACAACCCGACTGCTCTGAGTGATCTCATACTTTTGCAGTCACTTCACCTCAAAATAATTTGATTTTAAAACTGAATTTAAGCAAGTTGTTAGTAATCACTTTTCAAGTATTTATTTATTTTTGTTGAGGGAGGGAGGATAGGAAAATCAAGCTATTTAGCTTTCCAAGTATTTAACATAAAACCCAGAAGAGCTCCATCTGGCAACCAGCAGGATTTCTAAATAATCTAAATAGCATCTACATAAGAACCAGGCTGTCTATGGAGTGAGACAAATTCAACTTTTACAGCCACAAGAAGTCTTTATTAACATAAAAGGAAATTATAAAGAATTAAGTTAGAACAGGAACAAGAGCCTGGCAAGCTGACAAAAGACCCCAGGAATCTCTGCATTAATCTTGAAATGCTGCTTTTGACTTTGTTGGAATATAGCATCATACTCTGCGTGGTTTTAAAAAAACAAAATAAAAAACCCTCTTAGGTTCAAAGGACTCCAGTACAGTAAAACCAGCTCTAGGAAAATATTCACTTTAATGAAAATCAATATATAATTCCTTACTTTGCCACACAAAAAACCAACCCTTAACATTTGAACATAGTTTGGAAAACATTAGTATTTAATTATAGTCATGGACAAGGCCCATCATGTCCATAGATGTCTGTCTTCATTAAGAAGATGGTTCTGAGTACTGCTGCTGATTATGCTAATTAAATATACTTTTGAACTAGTCTTACATATAAAAAATATGATAATTCTAACTCCCAAGTGAATAAACCCCTCAGAGTACACAGTATTTAATTTTCTGAGTTATTCATATGAAGGATCTGGCCTTGCACTTCTCACCTAGCCCATCCACCTTTTGGATCATTTGTAAGTGATCCAAACCTGGTGGTGGTTTGGTGTCATATGGGAAATATTTAACTGGTCCTCAATGCCCCTGTCAAGTTGCCATTGGGATTTTCTGTCAGTTTCTTGGCAAAAAATCAAAGAGTGGAACAGTGGGCCCAAAAAAACATGCTATGGTGATCCTGTGAGGATAGGGCAGCCTTGAAGCTCCGCGTTTTCCGCTATCCCTGGGCTACAGGAAGAGAATTTCTATCTTTATCATTGCCCATCTGGCACCTTTCACAGGCAGCAAGAACAAAGAAGTAAAATGTACTGGCCCCTACCATCTGCTTCTGCTTGTGAAGTCTGGAAAGAGCCCGATAGGGAAGAAAGCAAAGAAAGATAAAACCCAACCCCTCTGTTTCCCACCAAACTGTTCTGGCAGGTACACGCCGTGCCTGTGCTTCTTACAAATCTTAGGGCCACCCTAGAGACCTCTGGTTCCCTACAGCAGCACAGCTGCTGAGCACAGAGCATCCCAAATTCTCCCAGCCCCACGTCCTCACTCACAGCCTCCTAACAGCCCTGAAAGAAAGGTTGTGTTGTCTGAGATTTGCTTTATTGGATCAGCCACTGTTTTATCTAGAATAGGAAAATTCCTGTGGGTTTAATAAGAAGCATTACCCTACAGATTTTCTCTGGTCCCACCTCCTTTCCCATCAGCCACATCCCCTCTTGCTGCAAGGCTGCATACACCATGTGTTGGCTCGACCCCTTCTGTCTCTGACAGAAGTTTGGCCAAAAAGAGCAGATTTTCTGCTACTTTGATCATTTCCTGTGGTAAAAAGTGAAGGGAATTATCTGACCCAGGGTCTTTTTTTTTTTTTTTTTCTTAGTTTTGAAAAATAACATGGCTTTACATTTGCAAGTTCCCTTAAATAGTGTACTTGCTTTCCAATAGGATTTTGCTGCTGGTTTACTGGTTGCCTTACAGAACTTACTTTTTTTAGAATCAGAAAACACATTGCTCTGATCTCAAACTCGAATTCAGCTGCTGTATTACATCAATAATGACCTTCCCTATGCTGAAGCAGCAACCACAAGATAGTATCAGATTTACAGACAATACAAAGGTGGCAGCTTGTTCCCCGTTAAAAAATTACTACATTTAAAAAACAAGCCTATTTCTCTTGTGGTGGGGATAGCGTTGGTTTTGGCTACAAATGTGCATTGCATAATGTCTTTAGAAATAAGTTAACCATTTTATTAAACGCACTACTGGAGCAGTCTGTGACATATGTGATATAAGCACCCTAAAACCATTTTTTTTCCCATCAAAATCATCAAGATTCCAGATCAGAAAACATCTCATGCTTGTGCAAGCCCATGGTGAAATAGTGACAGTACCTCCTGACTTAAATGGTGTGGAAGCATTTGGGAACAGGGACCCAGGTACAGTGCCAAGTGATAATCACTGACCTCGAGGGGCCCTGCAAGTGCACCCTGAAAACTCATCTATTTTGTATTTTTTTCTGTCCCAGAGAGCACAAAGTAAACAAACAGCATGAATCTACCTACTGAACTAATGTCTTGTATCAGAATTAATATTCTGTAAGAATAAACGCCAAATAAATGATCACAATATACATTAAGTCTTTATAAATGTGGCATTACAGCATGTAAAACATATATATTCACACTTAGTAGTGGGACTCCACTCTTTTCAGCTCAGAAAAATGCCACAATGTGCAAGTTGTGCTTGTTGGCATCAAAACCCTCTTTTTTTTTTTTAACTTTGCTGTGCTAATTACATGAGTAGCAGAGATTTTGACAGATACACTGTTGAGCTGAGGCCAGGGAGCAGTGTGTGCTTCCCTTTGTGCGAGTTGTACTCTCAAAAGAAATCATTGAACATTTTGAACTGTTAAAATTACTATTGTTTTAAAATGTTACAGGAAGTTACTTTGGTGAATTTACTATTTGTGTATATGTATTTTTTTTAATCAGCCTGTTAAAAAATCACAGCCTGGCTACATGTCCCATTTTATTTATAAACTGGATCCTTCCAAAACTCACACAGCTCAAAAGCACAGCGAGACCTAGAGCAGTCTGTTTTCTTTCAGTATTAAAAGAAAAAGAAGATATGTACTTATTCATATAGGTATGCATGTACCTCACTTAAAAATGTAATAAGAAAGGGGAGGAAGAATCTACAGTAACCTTGTTAAAACAAAAATTGCACTAAACCACTTCAAACAAGATCTTGCCACAACAAAAATCAGCATTATCATCTTTAATAACACAGTGCCTTTCATATGCAGAGGTAATAAGGAGGCTGTACTGTGATCCATATAACCTCAATAACGTATAAATGAATCAAAAAGGATCTAATTAGTCCAGCAGCACCAAAAATTATTAAGTAGCAACATCAAAAGAGCCAGTGGGACATTACTTTTTCTTTTGTCAGCCGTGCTGCAGAGCTGCCCTTCCGAATTCTCTGGGTCTGTATCTGGAAGGAGGAGGCCTCACCAATGTAGGTCACAGTTAAAGAGCTGGAGCTAAAGGATGCTCCTGTACCTGTGCCCTGCCCTGCAGCTCCCCATCCCTGCACGTCCCACACGGAGCCGTGCCCCGAGCAGGATCCGTGCAGAGGAAGGGTGGAGCGGGTTCCTCACCTCCTGTGTGCGGCCGCAGGAGATAGCACATCCTGAGCACAGCCGCCTGCTGCTGCCCCTTTTCCTCCTTCCCGCACAGCCCCTGCACACAGGGAGGAAGGGTGGCTTGGGAGGGTGCCTCAGCTCCCACGGAGACACCCACGAGGGACAGCTGGGCAGATGCTGCAAGCAGCACAGAGCCACAGGACCTCCCTGGAGATGGCCTTGGCCTCCTGCGAGTCCCTCTGGACTCCTACAGCTGCTCCTGCCATACAGATGGGGAAACGTTTGTGTGTGCACACGTGAGCTGCTGAGGAAATACCTGTGGAGGCATCTCAAAGTTAGAACACTGTGTGCATGTATTTATTTGTTATAAAACGGTGGGAGGACTTTTATACTTCACTGCCTAGCTGTGGGCACTCATGTCCCTGCAGCACACACAGCATGGCGAGAAAATCACACCCCGCAGCAGTGTAGCCTGGGCTGATTATGGCAAAGTAAAGTCTTGTTCATACAATTCACTGAACAAAACCTAACACAGAGGTCCACTGTACTTAAGTCAAGGAATTATTTTTTTCTAACCTTGGAGATATGGATATAGCTTGTATCTCCTCCAACAGATGTATTCATACACTACCCAGTATAGTGTTTCACTTCACTTAAGTAAAAGCATCATATGCAAGAGAAACAATAATGCTGTAAAACAAAGACCTTTCGCTACACCAGGTCCATTCCATACCCAAAGCCCTAAGGTTTCCTTCTTCAAATGAATAAATAGGACAGTATTTGTTAAGGTTTAAGCCACGGTAACATTTTTAAGGTGCCTCCTCCAATAGCTTTCAACATTGTTCAATCTGCAGACCTACAAAAAAACCCCACAATTATGCAATGGAGCAGGACAGACAAACAAAACCTCCTTGCCAGAAGACTTGCTCTTCTATTCACCTTTAACAGAACATATAGAAGGCAACAGATCTCACAGAGCCACAAAGACCAGGCTGACAACATTCAGCATTGCAACTATGGGAACTACTGCAGTATGCACTAAGCTCCACTCACAGCTCCCAAGGAGTCCAACTGGAGGTCGGCTGCACCTCAGAAGTTGGCCATCTTCTCCTGTAACCTACAACATCAAACTCCAACTGCTTTGACAGAAATCTCTAATGAGGAGCTCCGACACAAACCTCTGAGGAATTAAAGCACCCACTCCAGCAAACCTTCACAATCCCAAGCAGACATATGGAACACGCCCGGCTAACCAGCAGAGTGAAGCTTTCTAAGAAATAACACTGAAACTCATAGATGTAACACACAGATGGCCCACAACATCTGCAAGAACTGAAATACAAAACCTTCTCAAAAGGTAACGCCGAATGCTGATAAGGACAAACAAAGCCAGGCTGTGCCCTGCTGCAGCCACCACCAGCGCTCTGCAGAGCAGTCCCAGTTCAGAGCAATCCCAGTGCCCAGCAATCCCAGTGCATCCTCCCCAGCTGCCCACAGATACAACTGGAGTAGCTCCGTCAGAGGCTCCTGAGGAGGGGTAGTACTGGGAAAGAGACAGTATTTCTGAAAATAAAAGAACTGAAGGCTGTATGCTGCTGTCTAAAACTTACAGTTAGGTTTGTACCACCCATTCCCTGGGGGAAATGACATACAATACAAACAGGCCTAGTTGTTCAATTATTCAAGTATTAAGAGATTCACAGAAAGGCATCTGAGAAACATAACATTTTAATAGATGAAATAAATACTCCAGTACATGCAAGATAAAAACTGACATTGGAAAAAAATTAAAAATCACTTTTGTTATAGTGTAATTTTGTTTGTTTGTTTAAACACTCACAGTAGCTTTTCCCCCAGTTTGGAAATCAACACATGGAAAACATAATCACAACCTCCAGTCCTTCCACTCCTACACACCAAATGCACTTCTAACCTAACACTTGATGCAAAATAAAAAAAGTCATACAAAACAAAAACAAACAAAATAGTAGCTACATCCATCATCTATGTGTTGTTGGGTTTTTTCATTTTTTTTAAATGAGTAAGAACTGAGGTAACCTTTTTCCTGCACAACCGAACAGCAAAATTTAGAAGGGAAATTTCGGAAGACAAGACAAGACAAACTTTAAAAACCGCACCCAGCGCGATTAAAGCTCTTTTTTTTTTTCTCCTTTTTCTAAGATACCCCCACCTCCCCAAATATAAAAAACTTTGAAACAGTTTTACCATTTGTGTGAAGACCTTGTTGAATAAAGGAAAATTTATCTGCAGATACTTGCTTAACTTTAAAGTAAAATAAAAAGAAGCCCAAACTGGCTACCTTTATTAGTACATATAGTTTGAATATGTTCTGCTTCTTCACCACATGAAATCAGAGGATTGGGCTCATCCAAGCAAATTCTTTGGTATACAAAAAAGGGGTGAGGAGGTGGGATATTATTTTCCTTTAGCAATGACTGGGATCTAAACAGAAGATGTGGGGGTTAATTCACAGAATTGGAGTTCACTGGCGGTAAAGTCCTGGGTGAAGATCTTTCTCTTAGTGCCTGAGATAGCAGGTTGCAACCATCCGAGACGGCGCAAGCTGAGTTCCTCAACCTTTCCCTGTAATCGCTCATTTTGGTGCTACTTTCGGGGTGTTGGGCTATATCCCTGAGGCATTGGGTCAGGAGCACACAAGCGGATACCACACTCATGGCTCCTCCTAGGATGGCAGTTTGCACAGCTTTGCCCTCTGGATTAATGGTGGCAGCTTTACCCAAAAACTGGGGCTCAGTGGCAAAGCCCACCAGAGCATAGACAGACTGCACCAAAGGTCCACTGAACAAGACGCACCGGTTCCTGGTCAGCTCGCTGGGTGAGGTCTTCACCTCCTTGACACAGGCCAAGAGGGCAGAGGCGCTGGTGCTCATACATTTGACACTGAGTTTGAACTGCTCCTTAGCAAATTTATCCTTGGATTTCTCACTGGCCAGCACACAGGCGTCTGTCAGGAATTTCAAGTTCTTGGACATGTTCTGAGAAACCTCCAGCAGGAGCTGAGGGCTCATATCTGCCAAAGGGGTGGTCTTCAAGACCCCGCAGCCGTGCTCCACCTCATGCCTACATCGGGTCACCTTGTAGCGATCCACCAAGCCAGGCATGGCAGGCTGGGCCCCCGGAGTCTCCACTGCGGCCAGGTAGGCAGCGTGGGCAGAGCACTCGGTCAGGGAGACCACCAGCTCCCCCATCTCCATCAGGCTTTCCCCCACCTCCCCGAAGCGTCCCATGTTGAGCTGGCTCTGGACGTCATGGGTCAAGATGGAGAGTCCTTTGGTCCTGGCAATGATCGTGTCCCTGCACTTCTCAAAGGACTCACCGAAGACAGACAGACTCTCGGTGTTCACCGGCCTGGTCTCGCTCGACAGCAGAAGCAGATCGGCCACCAGTTGCATCTTGATCTTGCAGTGGTCGCAGATAGAGATGAGCTTCTTCCTCTGCAGGGAGCTGCTGCTGGGGATGCCGCCGCCGGAGACCTCGCTGCTGGACTTGCCGGAGCCACCGCTAGCCATAGCGCCGGGGGGGCACTCGCATGCCGCTCGCTACCCCGCTGCCGCCGCCTCCGCCGCCGCCCGAGCAGTCCCGACTGAGCCCGGCAGGATCGCTCTGCCTTTTCCGCAACATCATTCCATTAATCGCCGGGAGGCAAGAAAAGGCTCTGGGC